>OX419586.1:2617947-2907204 GCA_948473455.1 Teleiodes luculella | reverse complement strand
AGGTGACAAAAATTCCATAAACATTCGTGTATTTTTTAACACTGTATGAATTTAATTGTCATTTCTAATGTCCATTTCACATTATTCCACGCCATTTTTATTGAAAAAAACTAAAATAACAAAAATAAATAAACACACGCTGCTCGGTACAAATCGAACGAGTGGCGAGTGGCCAACCGAGTGCCTGTCCACACGAGCCGAGCGGGATAGCGAGTGGCTGCGGGGGCTGTAGGATGAAGCGAGGGGGTGGGCACTCGGCCGAGCAAACAAATCATGAATCTAGTCGCTGTCTCGCCGTTTTGGCTCGGCCGAGCAATCGCTAAAGTGTTCATACGTAACAACCACTCGGCCGAGTGCACTCTCTCGCCACTGTACTCGCTACGTGTGATCCACCCATTATAAAGCCCGAGAAATAAGAAATCTCGCCACATTGCGGAATTTCAATGGAATTATTTTTATAAGGAAAATTGTCTTATTTCTTTGGTCAGGCTGTACCTATTATATTTCGTCGGGGAGGATGTTGATTTGATTTGATTCCTTTCTCTCTCTACGTATATTTTTATGTTTAAATGGCAACAATTTCCATCATAAAATTAGTTCCATTGAAATTCCGCAATATGGCGAGGTTTTTTATTTCTTCGGTCAGGCTTTAAAAGCACGTAAAAGGTAGCCTGTATGTATTCTAACATTATAATATCTGATGGTTATTATGGCCTTCCGGCCCGCGTTGCTCTAAGAGTATGAATGATGTTGTTGAGTAGAGTTGATAGACATTGAGAGAGACGGAAGCGGTCAGGTAGGTTATATTAGCCTGGTACGCAGGATATAATATTATCCTGTATAAGGAGGGTATTAAGCTGGGCACAGACGGTCAGTTTTGCGCGTCAGTTCTGACTTAAAACCGCGGCGTCGTCGCTCCAAAATTTGATCGTCTGTGCCGAATCGCCACGCCAGAGTTTTAAGGTGGCCACAGACGGTCAGTTTTGCGCGTCAGTTCTGACTTAAAACCGCGGCGTCGCTCCAAAATTTGATCGTCTGTGCCGAATCGCCACGCCAGAGTTTTAACTGACGGCGCGCCACGGAAATTTTCCGGGGCTACCATAATCCAGCGCGGCGCTGGGCGGCGCGTCGCGCCAAACTGACCGTCTGTGTGGTATCGTCACTCCAATCGCGCCAGTTCGCTCGCAGCAGCCACTCGAGCATGTCGTTTGTTATGTAAGTGGTAGTTTTGTTGATGGCGGCGTCCCCGGTAATACGCATAAAGACGATTATCTACACTAATACTATAAAAGGGAAAGATTTGTATTTTTGTAATGAATAAACTCAAAGATCCGTGCTAAAACTTCAATATAAATAAATTACCTGAAATAGGTACCTATTCCTAAAAAATTACCGCGGGAAAATTATCATTCCCACGGGAAAAATTGTTAAAGCGGGCGGAGTTAGCACAAAGAAAGAATAGACCTTGGGCAAGAACATAGCCACTAGACACTTGCACTACGAAACTCGCTTTTACTGTTACGGAATACAGGCGCTCTCAAGGTCAATATGTCCAGCCGCATGTGCTGCGTACTGTACCTTTTACCGCGGGAAAATTATTCATTCCCATTCCCACGGAAAAAAAATACTGTTAACGCGGACGGAGCCGCGGCGGAAAGCTAGTGTTTAATATATTTATATATATTCCTCCTTCTTCTCCTTTATTTTATTATTTATTTATACCTATATTTTATTATTTTTATTAATTACTTGTTTGTAGTAAGTAATTATAATTATTGTAGGTGGTTCTAGCGATAATTTTATTTGATAATTTGATTCCCTTTTTTAAGCCATTCTTTCATACATTGATTTCTTTTTTTGTTTTCGGTGAGTAGACGCGTGCGCTTTCTAGCCCGGCCGAACGAAAACTGAAGTGCCGGTTTTACGCCAGTCTGTGGGGAATTCCAGTTGGCCTAAAACCATTTGGAGCGACGCCACAGTTTTACGTCTGGACTGACGCGAAAAACTGACCGTCTGTGCCCAGCTTATTCCAGCGCGGCGCTGGGCGGCGCGTCGCGCGCGCCAAACTGACCGTCTGTGTGGAATCGTCACTCCAATCGCGCCAGTTCGCTCGCAACTCGCAGCAGCCGCTCGAGCATGTCGTTCGTTATATAGGTGGAAGTATTGTTTGTTTCTGAAATGGCGACGTCATCGGCATTCGTACCATCCTCTGGACGTGCCGTAGTAGCAGAATTAATTGAAAAATATAAGCAATGTGAATGTCTTTGGAAAGCAACCGACAAAAATTATAAATATAAACATGTCAATATGTCATTTCGTCCATCCTTTAATAATTTCTCCAGTCACTCGGTTCTAGCGTTAATTCGTTCAATAAATTGATGTGAGACAGTTGATCTCTTTTTTAGCCATTCTTCAATCCATTTTCTTTCTTTTTTTTAGTGAGTATATGGCAACAAACCGTAGCCGCAATAAATAATACTTCTTCGGAATCTGAATCCATTTTTTTTTCGATTTTACTATTATGCGTGCGCATCATAGCTCGTCCGAACGAAAACTGAAGAGCCGGTTTTACGCCAGTCTGTGGGGAATTCCAGTTGGCCTAAAACCAGACGTAAAACTGTGGAGCGACGCCACAGTTTTATGTCTCGACTGACGCGAAAAACTGATCGTCTGTGCCCAGCTACATTTTAAAAGATCTAGGATCAAAGATCTATGAGTCAAAGATGAGAAAAGGGACGCAGTTATGCGCAAGAGTGAGCGCGGTGTATTTGTATCTCATTCTAACGCATAACTGCGTCCCTTTTCTCATCTTTGACTCATAGATATTTGATAATGTAATATGCTCCTAGCACAAAGCTCACAACTTTAGTGCTCAAACTTGTTCGCAAACAATAGTGCCTACTTTAACATCCTTGAGCTTTACCTCAAGAAAAGTGAATAAGACAACGGTGCAAAAGCCACGAACAAAATAATAATAATATAATAAATAAATAAATATGTGGAATATCAAACTCACGGCCATCTGACCCCAAACTAGGCAGAGTCTGTAGAACGCATTTCTAGAAAAGGGCGCGTATCAAAGACTTGAATGTGAGCGAAAGGTTTGAATGTGAGTAGAGATGGGCAATAGTTTTTGCCCGTTTCATTCCGCCCGGGTTATAACTGGGTTAAATAAAACCCAAAGACCGAGTAATAACCCATTATCTACTTTTTTGGTGGGCAAAAACTCAGAAATATGAAAAATGAAGAAAAAAACAATCGGATTTGTTAATTTATGATAATTAGTCACACATACAAACTCGGCATCAGTTTAGCGCCGCTTCAAATTGAAAAGTTCAATGTTAAAAATCGAAATAATTTTCATTGTTTTCGTTTATGGGCTGATATCAATGATACTCAAATCAGGGCTAAGTTACTTTGATGAAACTTGGTATAGAGATAGAATAGACCTTGGGAAAGGACATAGGCTAACTTTTACTGCGGGAAAATATCTAATTCCCACGGGAAAAACGAAGCTGAGGGGCGAAAAAGTTTTTATGAAACTTGGCAATAAGATAGAATATATCCTGGGGATGGAAAGTTACCTTTTACCGCGGTAAAAAAATATTCCCATGGGAAAAATAGTGGCGCACTTCAAAAGTTTTGCTGACACTTGGCACAGAGGTAGCTAGTATAGACCTTCAGGATGTATAAAGGCTACCTTATACCGCTTATAAATTTAATTAAAACCTTATTCGCTTTTGAACCGATTGCTTTCAAAATTAATGTCTAGGGTTCTTCCCAGTGATTTCCAATGACGAAACTGAGGTCAAAATTAGAATAAAATGGCCGCCGTTTTGAACTTTTTTGTTTCTGAACGGATTGCTTTCAAAATTGATATCTAGGGTCCCCAGTGGTCTCCGATGACGAAACTGAGGACAAAATTGGAAAAAAATTGTCGCTATTTTCAACTTTTTTGCTACTGAACGGATCGCTTACAAAATTGATATCTAGGGTCTCCAGTGGTGTCCGATGACGAATCTGAGAGCAAAGTTGGAAAAAATGGCCGCTATTTTGAACTCTTTCGTTTCTGAACCGATTGCTTCCAAAATAGATATCTAAGGTTCCCAGTGGTGTTTGATGCAGAAACTGAGGTCAAAATTGAAAAAATGGCCACCATTTTGAGCTTTTTTGTTTCTGAATGGATTACTTCCAAAGTTGATATCTAGGGTCCCTAGTAGTGTTCGGTGACGAAAATTGAAAAAATGGCTGCTTTTTTGTACTTTCTTTTCTTAGTGTGGGGGTTGGGAAAATTTTATTCTGACGTCAGATTTGTTAGAGTCTAGAGAGTACTGGGAATGAAAATCTAGCAAAAAAGTTTGAAATGGCGGCTATTTTTTCAAGTCTAACGTCAGATTCGTTATTGAATAACTTTGGGGACCTATCGATTTTGAAAGCAATTCGTTCAGAAAAAAAGAAGTTCAAAATGGCAGCCATTTCTCCAATTTTGACCTTAGATTCTTCATCGGTCACACCCTAGATATCAATTTTGAAAACAATTCGTTCAAAAAGAAAAAAGTTCAAAATGGCGGCCATTTTTTCCAATTTTGACCTCAGATTCGTCATCGGAGACCACTGGGGACCTTAGATATCAATTTTGAAATCAATCCGTTGAGAAACAAAATAGTTTAAAATGGCAGCCATTTTTACCGACTTTGATCTCAGGTTCGTCATTTGACACCACTGGGGACCGCAGATATCAATTTTGAAATCAATCCGTTGAGAAACAAAAAAGTTCAAAATTCCAGCCATTTTTACCGACTTTGATCTCAGGTCCGTCATGTGACACCACTGGGGGACCCTAGATATCAATTTTGAAAGCAATCCGTTCAGAAACAAAAATGTACATAGGTACTGGCGGGCATTTTTACCATTTTTTACCTCAGATTAATCATTGGACACCACTGGGAGCCTTAGATATCGACTTTCAAAGCAATCATTTGAAAAGCAATAATATCAAAATATCGGCCATTTTTTCCAATTCTGACCTCAAATTATTATTCGTCATTTTTTAGGCTAAAAACAAAAAAGTTCAAAACTACACGAATATATCCTTCCTAAGGTCTATTCTATCTCTGTACCAAGTTTCATCAAAATAATCCGCCCTCTCTACCATTTTTCCCGTGGGAATGATGTATTTTCCCGCGGTAAAAGGCAGCCTATATCCATCCCCTAGGTCCGTTCTATCTCTGTGCCAAGTTTCATCGAGACTTTTCTCCTGCGCTATCATTTTTTCCGTGGGAAAAAGGTATTTTACCGCGGTAAAAGGTAGCCTTTGTCCTTCCCCAAGGTCTATTCTGGTTCTGTACCAAGTTTCATCAAAATCGGTTTAGTGGTTTTGGCGTGGAAGCGTAACAAACAGACTGACACAGTTCCTTTTGCATAAATTTATAATATAAGTAGGGATAATTTAGTGTAAAATCTTCAGTTACCTTTGTTACGAGTGTAGTAGGCTATTTTTTTAAATTAAACTATGCTTTTCGTGTATATTCATATGTTTATTGCAATAATAGACACTTGAATTACCATTATTAGTGTATTTGAGTTTTTGCCCACCTGTTTGGGTTTTAACCCGGGCGATAATGGGCAATAATGGGTTATTACTCTCATGAGGGTTATAACCCGGGTCGTTGCCCATCTATAAATGTGAGCGCAATTATGGTGAATTGGTGAGCGCGCCATTTAGGCACTCGCCGTCACGCACACGCTTGCATTTAGCCCATAATACCGCCCCCTTAAATAGAAAAAAATCGCCCCCTTATTCCCCCTTATTTTTAAAGCGACTGTGATAATATAACCCCTTATTTATTCTATAAAATAACCCCCTTATTTTATGCTAGTGTGTGCGTGACAGCGTGTGCCTACCAGGCGCGCGGCGCGGACACACAACCGACGACAGCGGCACGTTTGATAAAGATAACTTATTGTGCGGCTTTGGAGCGTATAAAGTAAAATTTACATATGTACAAAGACGTGTAGGTACTGTAGGTATCTATGTAGGTACTTACTCGTAATCGCGCTGTCTGTGGATAATATGTAACTCACCATAAGCACGCGTAGGCAAACTCGACCACCGCGTGGTCAGAGAACACCATTCCACAATCGCATTCCGACATAGTTAGGGCCTGGCCAGGCCACAGCTTCGCGCGACGCGCGGCGCGACCTGCGATGCGACCAGCGGAATATTGCCAGTGAGGCATAGTCAAAATTAACATGAGCTAACTAAATTTATTTTTTCATTTCTTGAAACCTGCTTGAAACGTTACAATTTGCATAAAATTGAACTTTTTTGGCAAAAGTTCGGTAATTTCACGCCTTTAAATCTATTTCTTAATTTCGGTGTGCAAACACGGTGATCTAGGTGAGATCGTGAAATTACCGAACTTTCGCCAAAAAAGTTCAATTTTATGCAAATTGTAACGTTTATCTTATTTTATTTAGAAAACGATTTCAACACTGTAATGTAGCACAAATAAGATTAAAAATACTTAAAAGTAACGTTTTGAATCATATTAAGCAAAGTGCTCGAAAATAATCGTAAAATGTTACAATACCAACTCTCTTACAATACTAAGTCTGGCAAGTTTCGCGCCGCAGGTCGCCACCGCCGCCGCCGCCGCGCCGCCGCGCCGCGCGAAGCTGTGGCCAGGCGGTAAGTCACATTTAGTGAATAGTCGCTGCGATTGGATTCGCTGCGTATAAAATTGAACACGCTCAGTTCCATTCCAAATTCGCGGCGAATAGCCCTTACACCACCTTACACGGAGAATATGATAGCGATGATAGTAAGTGATTATAGTAAGTTAGTAACTAAGCCAATACCTACTTCGTCTTCCTACAATTAATATTACAGTAACGCACAGTGCCACACAGTGCACACAATTAAATTTTAGTTGTGCGATCCACTCTTTCTTGCCTATCGTCCTTGTCCTTTCGGACTACAATGTTAAATTCATAAATGTTAAAATGATGTTGGTTTCTAGGCACAAACCCTGGTGTCTTACTAGTCAAGGATACAGTTGGAAGACATATCTCATTCCCATAGGTTACTACACTAATACGCGAGTACAGATTCAATGCGATACAAAAATCTGGTGAATCGAAAATCCGACGAAACAAATCTGTCAAAACAAAGTCAGTACCTTAAACGTCGTGTGCCTTGGAAACCGCGATGATATCATCCGTAGTCGAGAGGATGATCCATAGGGATCCCACCTCTCTGGGATGATCCGTCCGTAGACAGTTACAGGGACCAAACGCTTGCATGTGCCTTCCTTTATCATCTTCTTTTTCGGCCCATCCAGTGATTCAGTCTTATATAGTAGGCGCCGTGTCGGCAACGGGATTCTGATGAAATGATGAGTTCACTGGGACTGGGGGATCGGGTGGTGATCCTATTGGACGGACTGGTTATGATGCTAGGTGCATTTGCGAATTTGTCAAAGTGTCGATTTATTGGACAGATTGGTCGATTGCTTTTTTTCCCAGTAAATGCGTATTGGTCGAACAGCCAGCGTCGACATGCCTTTTGTAACTTGTACACAGATTTAATAAGTACTATATAATTCGTACAACTAGCACTTACTAAAGGATGCTTGTATGTGATGGATGATACAAAAAAGAAAAAAATATTTAAACAGAACTTTGAATGTTACATTTTTATTATTCTCACATGTGTATTTCACATCAAAATAAAAATTTTAACTAAAGTACAGACTGACTTACAATATAATTAGTTCCAAAAATGTGAACTTTACTTTTTTCCACTTCCAACAGAGCCCAAACAGGTATCTAATATTAATCCCATCACAACGTACGGATCACAATCACCAGCCGGTCTTCGGTCTTCCATAAATCCTTTTCCTTTTTTCTCAATATTTCGTTGCAATCGTATGGAAGCTTTCCTATTAGCTGCACCCCAAGAGAATTGCTCAAACGGAGCTGTTTCAAACTTACCAGACAAGCGCATTCTATTTGTTGCTTCCTCCGCGCCATATACTTTCATATGTTTCATATGGTTCTTCTCTAATCGTTTTATGCACTCTAATATAAATTGATACCCACCGTCAGTTCTCATTCTTTTGGTACTAAAATTATGGTGCATACCGACACCTGGATGTTTCATACCAAATGGTTTTGGGTGATAAGTAATTTGAACTCCGTAATCCTCTCCTACTCTATTCATTATGTATCTCGACAACCACATGTGATCGGCAGCTCTAATTCCTGTTGTAACTCCTATCTGCCATTCCCAACAGGCGGACATTACCTCAGCGTTGGTGCCTTCATAGTCCAGCCCGGCGTAAAGACAAGCTCTTGTTTCAGCTTCCATTATGTCTCTTCCCGCTATGTATTTGGCTCCAACACCACAATACGAAAACTCATATTTAACTGCTGGGAAACCACCGCCTTTAGGCCAACCTAAACCCCATCCATCAACATCCAGCATGGTGAATTCCTGCTCCAGACCGAACCAGATATCTTGGTCTGCCCAATATTCGCACAGATCATTACAAAACTTTCTATGATTAGAAGGATGTGGTTCGCCAGTGCCTCCCTGGTACACTTCTGCCAAAACTAAAACGTGAGGCTCCATTCGGAAGGGATCTCTGCACACTGCTGCTGGTAACAATTGTGTATCAGAGTTGTCCGTCGCAGCTTGTCCACAAGAACTGCCATCAAATGCCCAATCAGGTGCCACTTCAGCGCAGTAAGGCGTACAGTTTAAGATTCTATCTTTACATCTCAAGTTAATACCGGAACCGTCGATCCATACATATGTTGCCAAGACCTTGTTACAAGGAAAGGGGAGCCTCATGTACCTATCCATTACCTTTTTACTCAAAATGTGGTTTATAGAATGTTTCAACATAGTTCGTTTTTGTAAAGAGCTTACATTGTTTAAAGCTCGTAATAATACACGTCCCGCACGTATCATTTCCATTTTATTACACTTATAATTTTGATAATTTTTTACTAGAACATTAATTTACATAACTCTAATTTTTTTTCATAAATACGTCAAATCATATATTGACGAAACAAAATGTACTGTTAATATACAACGTAAAATATTTTGAAATAAGAATTTTAATGCCAGTTATAATTATATTGTCTATTCAAAGAAATGTCAAATACAAATTATATGCAGGTTTCTGCAAGAAGAGCACACACTCTGTAGGGATCGCAGTCTCCTGCAGGTCTTCTGTCTTCAAGAAATCCTTTTCTTTTAGTCATAACACTTCGTTGAAGTCGCACAGCGGCTCCACGATCTGCCACACCCCACCTACATTTATCAAAAGAAGCTGTTTCAAACTTTCCCGTTAGCCTTTTTCTATTTTCTTCACCATCTCCGAGGCCATAATTTTTCATGTGTTTCTCGTGCCTTTCACATAGGATTTTACAAACCCTTTCTATTTCAACAATACCTTCGTCACAACGCATTTTATTGACGCTGAAGTTATGATGGCAACCTATGCCAGGTTGATCTTTACCCATCGGTTTAGGGTGATAACTAATAATAACTCCGAAATGTTCTGCAATCCTGGTGAGAAGGTACCTGCCCATCCATAAATCATCTGCAGCTTTGATACCAGTAGTAGTGCCAACTTGATACTCCCATGACGATTTCATGACTTCTGCATTCGTGCCTTCAAAATCCATACCTGCGTATAAAGAAGCTCTGGCGTGACATTCTACTATCTCTCTTCCAGCTACGTAAGCACCATGACCGCAATAAGAGAATTCATTTTTCGTGGGTACAGGAAATCCTCTACTTTTTGGCCAACCCAACGGCCAAAGATCTAAGTCGAACATTGAATACTCTTGTTCTATCCCGAACCAAGGTTCTTGATCTGCAATTTTACTAAGTACTTCTGCACAGTGGGCTCGATGATTAGTGGCTGTCGGGGTACCATCTCCATAGTACGTTTCGCATAGGATAATAATATGAGGACATTTTCTAAACGGGTCCTTGTACATAGCAGCTGGTATTAGAAGTGTATCTGAATCGCTAGTTTGCGCTTGTCCGGTAGAACTACCATCAAACGACCAATTGGGAACCATTGATAGATCACAAGGGACCTTGTCCAAGATGCGATCTTTGGAACGCATGTGTATTCCACTCCCATCAATCCAGACATACGTAGCCAATATTTTATTTTCTGGCAATGATAAACTTGTGTAATGATTATAATAGGCGTTGATAGGTGATTCCGTTCTTGTCGCGCCACATGCGAAAGATTCTTGGCTTATACCCCGAACACAAAATGATTTGGGTAGGGCAAAACTCTTTCTGACAATAATACATTTTATAAAATTTCTCAACATAATTTTGAATAAAACTAGCTTTTATTAATAGTACTATAAAAATTCGTATAACTATATGGCTATGTCAAATCACGTTGGCTGCTGTAAGACTGCGTATGCACACAGTTAAGTATGCAGTAGTGCTGTAAGCTATATTACACATCGACTGCAATAGATTTATAGCTCATAGTACACAGCTCATACAGGATTTTAACCCAGAACGTCAATAACGAGAGTGTTTTATATTCCGTGGAGGCGAGCGTTTTACTTACCACTTGGCTAAGGAAATGAGGCTGTTATTATACAAAAGCTAGCATATGCGGCTGGACACTTGCTCTACGAAATGCACCCCTACCATTATACAAGCGCTCTCAAGGCTAGTTGAATAAGTATAATGTATGTATTAGACGTAAATAACACTAAATTAAAAATTTAATAACCCCCGACCCAAAACGGTTACTTGATCCTTTCAACAACTAGAAAACAGCTGATAATCTTCAAATGGCTGAAGATATTTTCTTGGATCATAGCTAAGAACACTCCCGATTGTAACACCTTGCAAACAAAAAAAACTAGATCAAAATCGGCGCATCCGTTTAGGAGCTACGATGCCACAGACAGACAGACAGACAGACAGACAGACAGACAGACAGACAGACAGACAGACAGATAGACAGACAGACACACACGTCAAACTTATAACACCCCTCTTTTTCGTCGGGGGTTAAAAAGGTTGTTGAAGGTGTTACTTTCGGGCGATTGTCTATCAATAATATTTTCAGAAAATGTGTTTCCAATCATATAAGTATTTATATTATGTTATAATCAAATTTATATACCTATATTTAAAAATCGTAATACCTACTTGTACAAATTACTAGGATCATCGAATCAAAACACAAAAATTTTCAATGTGCCGCCTTAATATTATTTGTAACACAAGCCCATCATACTAATGGGCAGGATTCTAACCCGCGACCCTGTGCTTCGAAAGCAGACGTACTACCAACTAGGCTACGGGGCCGGTATCACTCTGTGATGATGATAATATCATGAATTACTCTTTTTTACGATAGATTACACTTTAAGAAAAGGGTAAAATTTTTCTCTGAGGGTATTTTACTGTTGGTAGGTACTTAACCAGCTAACTCGATCAGGTAATATCGTGTGCTGAAATCAACACATGATGGCTTCCGCCAGTAAGAATGCTCATATATAACATACTTACCAAAAGCAAAGATCGTACGTATATCGTATTGCGACTGAGAGCGTTACTGCCACCACAGTGCCACTAACGTAAACCCGTAAAGCCCGACCAAAGAAATAAGAAACCTCACCATATTGCGGAATTTTAATGGAACTAATTTTATAAGAGAAATTGTTGCCATAGTCAGGCCCGGCGCACTTCGCGCCAGAGCTCCTACGCCGGGCGACCGCCTTAAGGCGGAAAGTTACTAGGAAAAACGCGCGCGCTTGTGAAGACGCTATTATTTAGTCTGTGGTAATACGGACTCTCGCGGCGCGGTCTTAAGGTGCATTTTGTTTTAATACGAGCGCATCGACAAACGGTAGGCTATTATAGCCAGGGTCACGTTCGACGCGTTCAATGTAATTTGAACGTTAGTGGCGTGGTAGCTAGAATTAAATTCGCACGTTTGCTATCAGAGAGTGCGCCTTCTGTACCTAGTACTATTATTTATTCTGTGCCATAGTCGTAAAAATATACACGTGGCGCCCCCAGAGCAGGTTTCTTATTTCTTTGGTTTGGTCAGGTCAGCTCTCAGGCTTTACATTTTCTTTCTTGCCATACTACATACAGATACAGTACAGGCGTATTCTTGCTTTTTAGACACTGGCAGTTGGCACACTTACCTATTACTAGTGCCATCATAGGAGATAAAAAAGTGTCTATGTCTTGTCTATGGTATATTTGTTTTTTTTAATTAAGCGAGCTATCACACTGGCGACAAAGACAAAGTCGTGCAAAAACGAAAAGGGACGCAGTTATGCGCAAGAGTGAGCGCAGTGTATTTGTATCTCATTCTAACGCATAACTGCGTCCCTTTTCGTTTTTGCACGACTTTGTCTTTGTCGCCAGTGTGATAGCTCGCAAAGATCTCCACAACGATCGTCTCGTGTTTCGACAAAAGTTATGCCTCTTGACAAAACTGGAGAGTGTAGGTAGAGCCTGCTTAAAGTCGGCACTACACTCTCGACCAAAACCCGAGAGCCGAAAGAGACGAGGTTATGCGTTAGAATGAGATGCAAATACACCGCGCTCTCTCTTGCGCATAACTGCGTCCCTCATATTGGCCATGTCTCGTCTAGTTTTGTCGAGTGTGTAGTGCGGGCTTATGATACGTATAGGACATGGCTTTTTTTGGTCTTTTATTCACAGAAAAATCTAACCACTATATAGAAAAAAAATATAGATTCTAGACATAAAACTGAGTCCACATGTCCAGTTGTGGAATTTAAGTGCCCCCCATTTAGGAGATATTAATTTTTTTCAATGTGAAAAAGTTGTCCTCTCAGCAAGTCTATAAAACGCACCTGCCACTACCTATCTCTTTCTAACACCTAGCTAAGGCTACTCTTGTCTTCTCTTTCTTACAAAATAGTTACTAAACCGCGAAAACGATTTATTCTGTATTCAAAACTTCAAAAATGAGCATAGCATGTGCTGTAAATGTCTCGCATAATGTCACTGAAAATCGTTTTCGCGGTTTAGTTAACTATTTTAATAACCTTGTAAGAAAGAGAAGACAAGAGTAGCCTTAGCTAGGTGTTAGAATGAGATAGGTAGTGGCAGGTGCGTTTTATAGACTTGCTGAGTGTACAACTTTTTCACATTGAAAAAAATTAATATCTCCTAAATGGGGGGCACTTAAATTCTACAACTGGACATGTGGACTCAGTTTTAAGTCTAGAATCTATATATTTTTTCTATATAGTGGTTAGATTTTTCTGTGAATAAAAGACCGGGCCCCATACGATTTTTTTCCTGTCCTTTGGTTTTAAAACTGCAGAGAGTGTAGAGGGAGAGAGATGGCCGATGGGAAGGAAGGGAAATAACAAATAACCTGTGTTTTTCCTGCTGGCTGGTTTTTTCTTTGATTTACAAATGAAACAAAATATAAGTATTTCGCGAGAAAAATATTAATTGTTACTGTATTATTCTCATAACATAACAAGACCCTATTATTGGAATGGAAACGTAAGAAAACATAATACATCATCATCAAATCATCCATCATCCGTTAGTTTTATTTACATTTTGTCTGTTTTTTTTTAGTATTAACGCGAACACGGCATTCTTATGTAACTTCGAGGTAATGCAGATATTACAGAAACTTAAAGACAACACTCAAAAGAAACACAAAAGGGAAGGATCCCTTGCAACTGTTACATATGAGGTAAAATTAATTTATCACTACCTATTAATCGTTAACTTAGCAGCACAATTATTATGTCCCCACCGAGGGGTACCAGCCTATCCTGAAATGAGAGTGAGTAGGCCTTAATTGATCATGCTGGGTCAGTGCGGGTTGGTCAACTTCAAACACAACCTTTGAATTCTCCTCCCAAAATCTGTTGTCTAATGGTGAGAATAACCAAATTTTTCCATTCCAGACTGTTCACTACTTACAAGACACAGAATGCAAGAACCAGAGTGTTAGTTCTATCCAGAATTTTCTGGAAGCTATGAAGCAGTTTAAGTTAACAAAGACAGAAAAACTCATGATGGTGAACACACCGCCTCGGACAGAACTTGAAATACAACTGGTGCGTATAAAACACATTATTAATATAAAAAAAATGCATCTTTGTTTTATTTTTTTTAACACCATCATCACCATATATAAAGGTGTTCTTGAGGTAGGTTAACATTTAACCTTTTAACCGCCATGGTCTGAAATATAAGACTTACCAAATCGAGCTCACAACGCCAATGTCTCATAAATAAGACTTATGTTTTGACTGATTGGCATAGATTTTGTTTTTATGGCTGGCGGTGGGAGCAAGTTCTTAGAAAATATGCTTGGTGGTTAAAAGGTTAAACCCAGCAATGCAACTACCACTGCGGCATGCACAAAATCAACAGTCTGCTTTGTAAGGGACCTGCCTATGTAATGTCTTATAGAACATTTCTGCTTAAAACAAGTTAAAGTTTTTTCTTCCCGTTATCTCTCAGCTACTTTTGTTGATAAACACATCTAAAAGTAGTTTTTTTTTATTTTTATAGATGGTGCAAGAGAGTGAAGAAAGACTGACAGAAGAAGAAGTAAAGAAAATCATAGACATAACGAATGAACACTTTCCATTGGAAGATAGCTAGCTAAATAAGAATACCTAACAACAGGAATATCTGATAAATTAATATGAAGAAAGAGGTGATTTTAAGAAGAAAGCTCCGACTCTTTTAAGATTTAGAAAAGTTTTGTATGTCCAAGTAAGTAATGTAAAGTAATGTATGTCCAAGTAATGTAAAGTAAAGTAATGTAAAGTCCAAGTAATGTAAAGGAACGAAATAAAAATGTTTTCATCTGTGAAATGTAATTTTATTTTTATACCTGTTTATTAGAATACGTTTGAACAGCGCCACCTAACAGATTGTGTAGAAACTTTTAACTTCAACGAAAGAACAACGCAGATGGATGGACTGAATTACAAGCTTGATGATCAATAGATGGCGTTACTGTGAACTTTTTCAAAGTGACATCTACAGCTAAGTAAAGGCAACTCGTTAACTTATGCGACGTTGCCGTGCGGCCTTGCTGGGCAAGTTTGGAACTTATTGCGAGTGCGTACAGGTACATTCGGCATGTTTTCATTTTGAATGGCAGTCAACTCGGCGGAGTCCGTTGCCGTTCGTTCGTTCGTTGCATGCACAAACGGCAGAAACGTGTACGGCGAAGTGCGGTCGACTCGTCCGTCGATGCGCTACTGTTGCGCCGCGATTGTCAATTTGTCAGTTTTTTCCGAAACGCGTGTGTAAATAAACAATTTATTACTTTTCATTTGCAATATAATGATGAAGTGATATTAATGTTTGTTCTACTCGTGGCGATTTGCAGTGGAGCGTTTTTTAAAACCGTAACCGTCTCGCGATGACAAGAGAGAGCACTCTGTTACCTTTTGAGAAACCGGAGGCATTTATGTATTTCATGGTGGTCTAATTGATGCCTCTTCTACGTAAATAAGTGTATTATTTGCATGTAAGAAATACTGTGTATCGTTTTAGTGACACTTGGAATAGAGTAAATCGTTTCGACTCGGTCGTCAGTCGTCTACACGTTCAAACTGTGGTTTAAAAATGAGTGTCCTAAGTGGTTTGAGTAAGGCTGACATCAAGACGGCGAGTGACGGCCTGCTGGAGTTGTCTGAGGATGTACTTCGCAGCATTATGCGCTCGGAGCCTATCACCGACGTCTATCACGTCGAACAGACCCCGTTTGCAAGGTCAGTAGCCACTAGTACACTTGTCACACGTGTCACATTCGAACTTGGAACTAGATGGCTGTGGAATGGAATCCACCCTCTGGGCGATCTAGGCATATAGTGAACCACTCAACCAGTTTCCAAAAAATGTAGGAAAATAGCCACTTGCTCATTGCATTGAAATGTTATTTACCTACCTTGATTTCCTGCTACCTGTTGCATGTTGAATAAAATCTTACTCCACAGAACTATGTAACTATTGGAGGCCAAGAAAGTATTTTATCAATATAAGTCTTATTGCAACTAAATAATTATGTTTATAGAATTTTTCCAGTATTATTTTATCATAAATTAAATTTTCAATTGTACACTTTTTTTAACGACTTCAAAGAAAAGAGGTTTTATCGTATTAAGTATACATAATATCTATGGAGTTATAGTATAAGAAAAATATCTATAATAACTATGAAATTATTCTTTAGCAAAGATATTAAAATTCATACTGAAGTTTAGATAATAACAAACTATTTTTCATACATTTACTATTTAAAAAATATCTTTGTTTGTTCTATACAAATCTTACAAGTTTTGTTATCATCACCTTGTAGATAAGGTATGATGAAGTGTTGGATGGTATGATAACACAAGATAAGATTGTGTCGTCAGCACCAACCAAGAACATAACAAGGTTGCCTGGAAGAAATTGCTTAAAGCGATAATGCCTAAGGCGTTTTAACATAGTTTTTATTCTCTGTACCTATGTGTTTTATGTGCAATAAAGTGTATTTGAAATTGAATTAAACAATGATCAAGAATGTTCCAAATTGGTAACCTTGCAATAGATGTCATTTTTGCTAAAATAAGGATGAATAAAATTAAAAAAATATGACCCAATTAAAGTTTATTGTCTCTTTAAGCTTTAATGCATGCACACAAGAACTCCATTACAAACATTGAAATAAACTGCAGTATAGTCACTCATACATAATAGGCGGCCTTATTGCTTACTATTGCAATTTTGACCAGGCAACCTTGGTAAATAAATGCCAAAGTATGAGTAGAAGGCTGGTTGGTTGTGCATTAGATTCCATGATTAAACCACTAACTTGCATCAATGTGGTATAATAAAAGACTAGACAAACAGTATGACTGATAATTGACAATTGACTGTCTTCGAAATAAATGCAAGAAATCTGTCTAAAATCACTTATATACAACTAAGTTTAGAGGACTTGGATAATAAAGACATTGTTAGGAGGCCTGTGCCGCAGAGTGCGGGGCAAACAGATGATGATGATGATGATGAAGAAAACAGAGAAAAAGTAATTACTTGGTAATGTTTTTAAGTAATAAATATGCCCATAAATAATAACTATTCATAAATAAAATAGTTAAATATTTATCTTACAGCAAAAGTGTGCAATATGTGTGTTTGAAATCTGTACATATTTGAAGTATCAAATTAACTTAAAACAAAATTTTATATGAGGTTCTATTTTATTACTGGTTGCCAGTTATGTCCATTCTAATTTCAAAATACTTACAAGTATATCAAAATTTTATATGTGCTGGCTGGCCAATATCTGTCAGTAAGACATTTATTAATTTACGAGAATTGCTCAACACTCATACCGATGCGTCTTGTTTATAATATGCTGAAGTCTTGATATTGGCTGTCAAATCTTTCCATGCGCCTGCGCCGGTGACGTGCAAGGTCGCGTGACGTTGCTGTTCTGCCTTTGACACTGATTCTGATACAGTAGCTTGTGTATTTATCGCTGATATGTTTTGATTGTTATTATTATTCTTAATAAACGATGGTGTCTCATATCAGCTGGTACAGTAGCCAGCACATGCGGCTAGACACTGGCACTACGAAACTCGCTTCTACTGCTAAGGAAAAACGGCTCTATCAAGGTCAATAGGTTCAGCCGCATATGCTGCCTACAGTAACTTTAAAAAATAAATTTGTTTATGTCATATTTTGTAGTTTGACAACCAACCTTGTTTCATACCAGCCAGTATCAGTCGATTGCGTACACATGGAGCGTCATTATAACTGGCTGGCATTACAGAATACGCGTAGGCCGTTCGATAAATAAAATTACCCTTTTTGTTTGAACTGCACTATTCTCCCCTCCCTCTACCCCCCCTTGGAGGACGAACGTAAACTAGTTTGAAGCGGGTCTTGCTGTCTCGAATTTCCTTTTACTGCTTGCTTATTTATAGTCCATTAATGACATTTTTATACTGTAGATTTCCGCAATATTATTGTTAGCGAGTTCATATTGCAATTTTGACCTAAATATCGTGAACAAAGCCACTAGATGATCCAATATGACTCTTTGTTTAAATGTTTACTAAGACTTGTCAAGTTTCTGTAATATGCAATAGAATCAATTGTTCTCCAACTCTGCCATTATTATATTATTATTCATCTTGTACTAACTGAATCGATAGAAATATAAAACATCCTCAATTATTGAGATGAAATTGTTTAAAGGTCATCTGAGTAAAATTATTAGTGACGTTCCACGTGCAAAGGTACCTTATGGTCGGTATTGAGTTATGCATATCCCTGTAATCAGCAACTATAAGCTTTTCAAATCGAAAATATTATTATACGTACTAAAGCCCGCCATAAGGTACCTTACTTCTTCTTCACATTATTTCTTCAGGGAATATTTCAAAAAGCAACCATTTTATTGACTTTATATTTTCAAAAATTTACATTAATAAAAATTCTGTAAGTATTTTTAATATGTTGAATAACGTATTGGCGCAGAAAACGCTGTGAATGTTAAGACCTGACACAAAAATTTACAGTGGTAATAGCTAAGTTTATAGGTTGTTAGTAGTTGTTATTCATTTTAATTCTGCTACTGCAAAACAAGAATCGATTGGAATGGAATGACTTAACATTCCGTTTTATTGCTTATAGCAGTCGAACTGTTGCAGTACACACCATTGCCAACTTACTATCGGCCTGCGACTACACTTGTGATATTATATACTTTCCATGGAAACGGTACCTATTTCGACATATGTTATCTTATACTAATATTATAAAGAAGAAAGGTTTCATTGTTTGTTTGTGTTCTTAGCTATGATCCAAAAAATATCTTCAGCCATTTCCAGATTATCAGCTCTTTTCTAGTTGTTGAAAGGATCAAGTAACAAGTAACTAGTAGTTTTGTGGCGGGATTTTTTTTTTTTAATTTAATGTTATAGTGTGTTATGACACTTATGACTTATTTCTAATCCTACTTGTGCTATGACGACATGGCGCTTACCTTCTTTCAACACGCGCTGCTCCCGCCCATAGCTTGGTATGACGATGAAGCCTTTTTTTTTTAATTGACCAATGCTTGTGTCGAAAAAGTACGACCAATCAAGCTTCACCGGACTTGATACGTAGCTTTAAGCCACTTTCTTTACCATGTTTCTAAAAAGAACATAAAATTTTATAGGTAAATGAAAATAAAAAATAAATAAAAATAGTTCATATCTATAGTCATCTGCAACCGGATATGCAAGCTTCCGAACTATTACTCGACCAAATATGCAGTAATAAACGGTTAGTTATATAGTGGTTAGGTAATTTCGGCTATTAGGCGAACGTATGATTAATATCGTTTATAATCGCCCCGGGTCAGCCCGTTTGTGGAAATGGACTTTAGTGAAACTATGTGCAATTGTACTCACAAATCATGCACAGGCATCATATCTTGCTTTCTTGTTAAAGTATGTGGTTGTAGTTAATGATTTCATATAAGAGAGCTAAACCCAGTTCGCGTCGGGAACGAAATCGCTGAAAAACCGCCCTGAAAAATTCGCTGAAAAATTCGCCCTTGTTTGTTGTCAATGTTTTGAAATGCCAATGTTTTACGCGTGCAAAATATAGTGTAACTTTATAAAAGTACAATAATTTAATACTTTTATATTAATTTTAGAGATACCTTATTCCCTATCCGTCCAAATAACAGACTGCTGTAGTACAAGTAGGTACTACTATTTGGTATTCTGTGGTACAAGCTAAGCCTCCCAAATTTTCTTTTAGTTGATCTATCCTTGTGTCGCTAATCGACGTAGGTATACTTACTAGGTATACTCCTGTAAACCTCGAAGGCAATATCAAACCACTACTGCATTTGACAAATCACCCACTAGTCTCGTCATAAACTTCATCTTTATCATTGCATTAAGTGAAATCAAGTAAATGGTACAAACTACATATAAGCAAATGTAGGGAATCATTTAGCGCTTGTTACTGGCAATTTCTCCGCCGCCGCCCGGGGCGCCTCGTTTCCCGGGAGCGGGTAGATAGCAGTTTTTGTACCGGCGCTGGCGCAGATGTAATCGTGGACTTTCTACAGCTGAGCGCGGCGTCTACCGCCGGTTTCACTTTCGTGCGGCGACGGAATGCGGCCGGACCTCCGACCCTGCCCCTCGTGTCATACCCCCTTCACTGCAAGCCCTGCCACCCTGACTGCAAGTAAACGGACTCATACACGGAAGATACGATATTAAGAATGCTGGGACCTCAGAAATCTACTCAGAGATACAACCCAGGACAGACGGTCCTGGCGTATCAAAACAAAAAGAACCGGCCCTAAATAATGAGTTAAAGGACCAAAAATGCTGGTGACCTTTCGTGGCCAACGATTTGGCCAGCCAAAATGAAGACTAGAAGATACATACAATTTCTTCTTCAATTAGCTTCATTACTATCTAAGATATTGTATAATCTAAGCCTTTAAAGTCTATGGCATACAATTGAATTTGTATCATCGATGTCTGTTAACTCTTTAACTGCACATAATCCATCTGTGGCTGAAACTCCAGCTGGTCCAATAGTGACGTGTCTCGATGACCGACTGACGTTGGGCGTACGAGACAATGCAATTGAGCGATGCATACAAATTGCTGTGTCCTACTTAGCCATTTATTGAACGAGTTACTAGTCGTGTAAGTTGGTGTATTGAGAGAATAACGATTATCTGGTTAGGTAAACGAAATGCTGTTTCAAATCGTTTCTACAAAACGGTGACGCATTATTAAATTTGTCCAAAATATTGTCGAAATTTCTAAAGGACACGTCTTTGAGTACTCTTCACTAATAAAAATAAAATGAAATCCATCATCAGCTCTAGTATGACCACAGTCGTATACATCACATAATAATATGCTATGTCCAAACAAGTTTTGCATATCAACGTGTTCTTAGAAACGCATGCGCCCAGGATTGAAGTATGCGCCTTGCATAACTTTCTTGAGGCAGTAACGGTGCTTCGAGGAGCAAGGAACCAGTTGACAAAAAGTGACTGCTCATTTATTTTATGTGAAGTGAGGCATAGGATGGTGTGGATTGCTAGATGTTATGTGTCTGATAAAAGGAAGATCTCATCATCATCATCATCATCATCTCAGCCGAAAGACGTCCACTGCTGGACAAAGGCCTCCCCCAAGGATCTCCACAATGATCGGTCCTGCGCTGCCCGCATCCAGCGGCTTCCCGCGACCCTCACCAGATCGTCGGTCCACCTCGTGGGGGGCCTGCCCACACTACGTCTTCCGGCGCGCGGTCGCCATTCAAGAACCTTTCTGCCCCAACGGCCGTCGGTTCTACGTGCAATGTGCCCAGCCCATTGATGGTGTGGATTGCTAGATGTTATGTGTCTGATAAAAGGAAGATCTAGGTCAAACAAAATAAGAACGCGATTTGCTGTCTCTTTCAAGCTAACCAGTGTTATCTGTCAATGTTGAAGACAAGACAAAAGAATTGTCTGAATTCTAGTTCACGCTATAGATTGGGTAGTTTCAAGAGTTTTGGTTTTTGTATTGTAGACGACATCGTTGAGGATATCTGCTTTTGAGTTTGGATGAATGATGAATAATGTTAACAGGATTAAGCAGTTATCGGCAGATTAATTTTGATTCCCGTCCCGAATACGTGGAGTGACGCGTCGAGCGGCGACCTATCCGCGCCAATATCTCATTCGTGTCATTAGCGCGAAATGCCAGGTTCTTGGCACCGCGGCGCCTGCAGCGCCCGCGCAGGCCGATGCACCGCCCGCGCGGCTAAATTCGGGACCGTTGCATCACACGACTTTCGGTTTCGTTTGTCACAACACTATTTTAAGCTCGTCGATTATTAGCACACCGCTTTTAGACCTAGCAACCCGCTGCCTTCTCGACTTAGCCCTGTGACTAACCAAAGAATGCAACTCGTAACACACTGAGGAAACTTAGATTAATTAATGATTCAGAAATAAACTTGACCTCGCATTTCTTATTCAAATAAGACTAAGAGAGGGTTGGATAAGGCAGGAGGTTAGTCGCGGTATGCAGCAAGACTGCAGCGGGTATCTCGAGTTTGCGGAACGAAACCCGATCCGTGCGCAGCGAGGCCGTCGATGCAACGCCGATACGTTATCTGCCAGTTAAAAAGGTGCGTTTTTTGCACCTGTGAACCGTGCTTTCCGTTCCCACGTACGATCAGTTTTTTTCTAAGCCGAGTCTTAAGCGGCGTGTCCGGTCTCGCCGGTTCTAGCGTGAAAAGACCGGCTCCGAGCGGATAGTTGTGCGGTCGTCACGGTCCGCGGACGTCCTGGAATGAGCAACGGCCGACGGTCGCGCCCTTGCAGTTCGCAAGGCCATGCCATCGCGCAACTGCCAAACTCACATCACCTGCATCGAAGATTAGCGGAGTGGTAGCGACGCTTGTGTAATCAACCACGCGCCACCCACACGTGGGCGACTATCGCGCCTCTCATTAAACAAAACAACCTCAGGAATGCGGGCAGCCGATATCGTTACAAAAGTAAACGCTGTGGGCCAATGTCAACACGGCTCCCATGTTGATGTTGGATTGTTTCTATGGTAATGCGATGTTATTATACTGGGTACAGTCGCCGCGGCGTGTAGGCGACTAGATTTTCCGACAGCGGGTTGGGCCAGCCGCATAATGTAGCGACATAGCCGCGCAGAGCGAAAGTCTAGCCGACCTTCGGCGTCTAGATATGGTGGCAATAGGTACCTGCAACACACCTAATCACAATTCGACTGGGAAACCTGTCTGATCAAAATGCCGGTAAGATAATCTTGTTCACGTAAACTTAAAACGCGTTAAAGTATTGAAACATTTTATCAATATTCTACTACAAAACGCGGCATACTTTCCCATGTCGTGTCAGAGTTCACAGGAAGCTTTGTAGGTACTGGGAATCGTCTGATAGATCGCACGCCACAAATTCCTCGATGCATGATATCATCTCAATACAAACCGCGTCTCGTGATGACAATATTTTAGTAGTAACCATCCCAGCTATGCAGGCATCTAGTCGCACAGATTGCATCTTATCAGGCCGCCTTCCACAATTATTTTTAGACTAAGATCAAAAGGAATCTTGTACGGTGTTCTTCTTTTTACATTCTGTCTGCAAGTAACATTATCGTCGAATTGAATCACTAGTTTGGAATGTGAATTTATTGGCTTTTTATCCTCTATAGATGTCGTGGTTAGTTTGTTGACATAGTGCTAGTGGCAACAATGTACACGCGAACGCGCCAGACGCTGGAGCCGTAAAATGCCGGTGCGCTGTACTCTGAACCTTATAGTGATTACGATATGAAAAAATACGAAATTATGTCACATTCTCTGCCATACTCGTATCGTATCTCTATTATTAAAATATCTCCGCGCGGTCATCTTGCTTGTGTTTTTTATTTGCAATAAATTTTTTGATTGTTTAAATTGGGATAAATTTCATATTCGAATTGGAAGAGGCTATCGTGTCTCGAATGTTCACCAGTATAATTTTCCTGCCTCGTGACTTGCGTAACTAACTAGTAGTAGTTATTATCACCATACGCTGCAAATTCCTCGTGCTATCTATCTTGAGACGCCGAGGCCTCAACTGAGCTAATATTGACTTCTCCGTTAATTGTTTGCCGCACAAGATATGGATCTCCTTCGTTTACGAAGTCCCCTAACCTTGAAAGTTTATTGACTACGCCTCCGTTTGATATTCGAGGGTATTTCAGAATTCCAGGACCTAGGATATCACGCGTCACGCGCTTCCTGACTTGTTTACAAGACGGAATCCCACTATAAATAAGCTTAATTGAAACGCTCGTCGGTATAGTCGGAAACACTCTTGATTGATGTGAGGAGTAAACGAAAATAGACGAACAAGCGGATGGTAATGGAATGAAATGAAGTTTTATCGCCTTCGCCTAATTTGGGACTAATACACGTGTCGTCGGTGATGGATCTTACGAGCGGGCGGTGCAGTACGTGCGCCCGCGCCTGCGACGCGCATTCCGCGGGATTTATCGCGCGGCGGCCGGCGCTGCGTAAATATAATTAGAGGGGCTATTTATCAGGCCGGCGGAAGGGCGCTCGGTATCACCGCTGTAAATCTCGCGGCGCTCCTGACGGCTCAATCCGCGGGAAATGGAATGCCGTGCTAAAGGGCCGCGGCGAATTTGTCGCCGCATCCAACCTCCATACGTTACAATCAGGCGGGATTACGAGGGCAGGCCTAGCGCATGCGCACACACGCCCTCGCATTACTCTTCAGGATTAGAATGGTTAAATTTAATTTATGGTATGTCTAAGTTATGTGGTAAATTTAGTACGTCTGCGTTCCTTGCGCTAATGATATTTGCGTTTGTGCGGTGGTTGTTTTGGCGCATGCGCGGTGAGCAGCTAGTCCAAGGGCAGGCGCGCGCGCATCCAGCGCGTAAACGCACCCGACAAATAACACAATCCTTTCCGCTGTGTGAACACGACGCTAATTACTATCATTTTGAATTAACGACAGAAACGGCTGTTTACTTTGCAATCTAGAGGCTGATAAAACTTATCGTTTTGTATACTGACAAGTGTAAATTATTTTTCTTTGTTACCTTACACAGATATTTAGTTTATCGTTCGTTATCTTTTACGTGATAGGTCTTTATTGTAATAAGCGCCTATCTACATCCTCAGGTATAATAGAGAAACTGTAGGCGATGCTGGGAGTAATGAATGCGCGGTGTTTGTGGGCTAGCTAAGGGGTGGTCAGGCATGCAACCATGCAACGCTCCACAATGCATTAGCATAAACCGTGCACTTCGGAGCACGCCTCACGCCCCTCGCTGCATGTCTAAGCTTAGGCTTCGTCTAGCTTAGAACGACAGTGACATCTCGATCTACGACCAACGAACATACAGACAGACAACGATGTCGACGACACGATCACGTAAAATCGGCAACACGACAACGACAGTTCGACGATACCTACGACACAACTATAAAAGGCGACGACATGGCAACGATAGGTCGAGAACTCGACGTCGATAGGTCGTCATAGATGCGCATATTTTACTCTCTCTCCCATAAGTCTGGTCCGGTTACTCAAGATAAGTCAATTTGTCAATAAATAGTAAATTAATTTGAGAGCACATTCAACGAACGCTGTTTAGTCTTAATCATACTCCAGCCAGCTCTTGATCAACAAAGATCATCAACCCACTGCTGGATGTAAGCCTCTTATCTGTTGCGCCACTCAAGACGGTTCGGTGCCTTCCGATTCCAGCAAACCAAAGGTTAGCTGAGAAAAAAGTCAAAGACCTCTTCAAATGCAATAACGATCAATTTGCTACTCAGTAACAACCCACCTGTTATCTCTTATACTCATATTTTCTCTTTAGATGTTTTAAATGTAGAACGACACCCAAAATGTCAAGGTATCACAGAAATACATTGTAAGCAGAGATAAAGAAACGTGAATAAGGAAATGTAATATCAGCTGCCCTCAGAGGCTAATATTTCTGATGCCCGCGAAAAAAAAACATGTCTTGAATGTCAGCTTTTAATCTTTCGTCAGGGTTGTATGTAACATGCTGTTTTACTATAGGTCTACCAGAATCTGTTGGCAAAAATGGCTATTTTCATATGATAACAAAAAAAAGTCATCTGTCAACTGAAATTTCGAGGAATTGTTTTTGGTTTGGCTTCAAATTTCCTTTAAAAAGTGTTGAAAATGTCGAATAAATCTCGCTAGCGTCAATTTCTTTTTTCAATTTCCCTTTTTGCCATCAGATTCTGGCTGTCCTATATATAGCTTTATGCTCGCGATTTTTCTATGAGAGAAATAGAAAGAGATTCCAGCGGTCGGTTTATTACTTAAAAAACATTGGAGTTTCGTAGAATTATAATTAAAATCCCGAAGGAAAAGTGTTTAATAATTTGCTGAATTAGATGGACATGGCCTAATGTGGGGTTATGTTGATAGTGTTGACTTCAAATTGAAACTAAACGAATGGCAACTATCATATTAATATCATACTTCATACTAATATTATAAAGAGGAAGGATTTGTATTTTTGTGTGTGTGTGTGTGTGTATGTTTGTAATGAATAAACTCAAAAACTACTGAACCTAATTTAATAACTCTTTCACCATTAGAAAGCCACATTCACCCTGAGTAACATAGGCTACCTTTTACCGCGGTAAAAGACCTCATTCCCACGGGAAAAACTGTTAACGAGGGCGGAGCCGCGGCGGAAAGCTAATACATATAAAGTTAAACTCTCGTAGAGGTTAGATTCATTTTGTTGTTTTATAAATAGAAGATATTAAGTTTTCCTTTGTGGTGCGCAGGCGCATCTATGAATGTGTAATGGGGTGTAACCGAGGGCCTCGCAGCCCGTGACCTTTGCAGTGGCCTTTCTCCATCGGCGGCCATTGTTCAGGCCCTACTCCGCTGAATTTATCTAATGTTTGCTTGTTTTGTTGCAGGTATTGTATAATGCGCTCGCGCTGGTACGTACAGACAGGACGTCACGACCAGCAATAACAGATCTTGCTGTATTAGGCGTGCCAAGGGCGTCGTAGGTCAGGTTATATTGGTTAAGTACTACGATGAGACTTTGGCGGGCCGTTGATCACGTCTGTTTTAGAATGCATGCAGATTCGTGCACAAAATAGTTTTGCTTATTTTTTAATCTACTCGTATCGTATAACGCCTTATTTTGTTTTGGTTATCGACATATTATTGTATACTAAAATAACTCACTGTGCAAAAACGCACTCAGCGATTTTTAACTTATTTATTTCTATTAAGTTGTAGAACGTGTTAACACATCGACACAATAAGCTTATTGATTTATTAATCTCCATATTGTTCAAAAAAAACTGTAATTTTGCATCTCATCGCTGACGCCATTTTGAATGATCTAAAAGATCCTGTCGATAGTGACTCACACGCCTCAGGCCAAAGGGGAACCGCGGTTCGCAGATATTTTATGCTGAATTAATTAGGTAACCGTTATGACTAATACGACAGTTATTTTAAATATGGGGTTCGGAGTTCCTCCTTCACAGAAAACAGCGCAATATGCTAATGATCAAAAATTATACTTTGTTATTCTTTACTTTAGATCCCATGGCTTCTTTTGGGCGAATCATCGTCAGCAACTTCTTTTGTCTTGATATGATATCACCATCAAAAGTCCATCGAATGAACTCTAATGACCTCACCATTCCATTAGTTCTAATTTCAAATGTAAAAACAGCGTTAAATAATCTACCGAAGGTGTCGAGCGTGCGTCTGCGCGTCGTCACCGCCAGTGATGCCAATGGTGAGGGCGTAAAATCCGCATTTTCATTGAAAAAATCCGTATAAAATCCGTTTAAAAATTAAATTCTGATATTTACATCTTTATTTATAATTTTTAATATGTATGAATTAATATTTGAGTCAAAATAGTGCGATTTCCCTAAAAGTTTTTTTGTATGTAGCAAGCCTTATAAAAGTATAGTTCCGATCCGATCCGAAGATAATATAAACTATGATTGATTAATTATGATTACAACGAGATTTATTATGATTACTACGAATAATATATCGGAATATGCTCTGTACTGTGAATCCGTATCCGTAAACATAGATTACCCGCATAGGACTCCGAAAATCCGTATAAATATGAACAAATCCGTATTTAAGGCAACACTGGTCACCGCTGACATTCGGCTTCGCTCGGCGGCTCCTTTGATTAACGAGCGTAACCCGATACACTGTCTGCGACTCTTGCGCATCTGAAGAGATCACATAGTGCATGAAGTCACTGTAAATAAGGAAATATAGATAGATATTTCATCGTTATGGTCATTCATTACAGATGATTCCCGTCGCCTTTTTTTTCTGACCGTGATCTAGCTAGATGTTACGACAAGATTAAGTAAATCGTTTCATCGTTATTGTAAACTACGAGTAAATTGTCCTGCCTATGGATTTTTAAGCGAAATAAAATCTCCAGCTTTATTTGAGATTTATAGCATCATCGATGTGTTTCATGCCCTAGGACTGGATCTACAGTGTAGATTCTACACAAATTTTGATTTCTTTGATGATTATATTGTACAAATAATTATGAGGTGTCGTAGATTTTTCTTTCAGCGATACCTGTTAGGAGTTGTACGTTGTACTAATATCAATCTCATCTCATCGTAATAACAATGATATCGTAGTTGTAAAGGCCGTGACTATCTTTACCCAAGTATTTTCTTCCCTACCACAAATTGAGAGTCTATTTGTACTGCCTCTAACTTATAACTGGAGTAGTATTATTCCGGCACGTGTGTTTGTCTACTCATATCTATTCATATTCTCGCCGTGCGTAAACGTGACAGCAAAATTGTCATCCCTTATAAGGCTTCTATAATCTCTTTCTTACAACAGCTTACTTGCTCTCAGAATATGAGTGACATATTTACTGGCACCTACCGGCATGTACACCAAAGATCCTTCAGACGACGACGCTGTGATTTTGAAGGCGGCTTTTTTATCAGGTTCTAAACCTTAGCCACAAATGCACTCAGAGCCGGACTATTGGGATGAACCAAGGGTTGGGAGAGTTTAAATAAACCTCAAAAAGGTTCTTGTTTAAGCTTTATCATTCAACTCTTCTGAAAAAATATTTCCTGTTGCCAGTGAATAAGTGTAACCTATATAGCAACTACTAAACAGATACACTAAATTCCGAATCAGGATCACATTGCTTTGATATTGTCCTGATCTGGCATGCACCTTATGAAGAATCTTCAGGTAGGCGTCTCATTTGGTCCTTCAAAATAAGATGGCCTTGTCTATTTACTTAACTCATTTGACTCGGTGTCAAGACTATTGTTGTTGTAACTTTTTGCCCTACAAAATGCCACCAGATTTTTTCTTATTCTATTAAGACACATTAAACACGTGTGTCTTACTATTGTGTTCGCCATCTTGGATTCCAGCGACTCCTACGCATCGAGACTAATTCGGCCACTTAATGACAAGAAATTAATGATGTGGATTCCGTGTTAATCAATTTGGACGGCAAAAAACCACCTTCGGGTGCTCGACCAAAGGTTGCTTTATTTTGGTCAACCAATATATCAACCGGGTTCTAATATGTATTTGTTAAAAGTGGATTACGACTTGTATGTTTAGACATAGTGAATTAATTGATAATTCAATTATTGTCCAAGTGAGAATTCATATACATAGGGTTTTTTAATGTACAGTAGGCAGCACATGCGGCTGGACATTCGCACCACGATTTTCGCTCCTACTACTACAGGATAAAGACGCTCCCAAGGTCATTATGTCCAGCCGCATGTGCTGGCTACTGTACATATATCGTGTTCTTCATTTATTTTATATTTTATTTATTTTTTAAGTTTTTTTTATATATTGTCTTTTATTTCGATCTGTGCTCAGTCTGTTTTTGTTTTTTTGTTATTTTTCTTATTGTTTGTTGTGTTGTATTGTGTTCTGTCAAATAAATTATGTCTATGTCTATATCTGTGGTGTTTTTTGGCAATTAGAATTTATCATACATATTATAGTAGGTACTATGTATCCTATTGTAAAAATTATGCATATTGTTCGATATTGTTTCTGGACACCTATTTATTACGCGCCAGTGAGTCAGATGTACAAATTTTTTAGTCTTCCATATTTATTTATTTTGTAAATGTCAATTCCACGTATGATTTCATTCGAGAAGCTAATTTCGCTGCCATATTAGTCTTTCCGGTATAATAGTCATTGCAGCAATGGAAGTCCGAAATTCATATCCTATCACAATTTCCTATTACCAAAAGAGTTTTAGTTTCCATTACTTCCTGTCAAAGTAATCGTGTGTCCGTATTAGCTACGGTGATATAACGCAAGCAATGATGATCCATGGAGCAATGTATCTAAAATGATTATGCGCAGGAAATTAGGTCCGATTATGCAGTATTGCACGGGATGGCAAACGATGATGAGAAATGATGAGTTTATTCCACATCATACTTTCCGGGTTGTGTAACTTAAGTATAATTAGGGTCTAGGAAATTGCTATAGTCTTCAAATAGTGAATTTGCTTAACTAGAATACTATTACTTACCTTCATTGATTTAGATAGATCTTGCTTGATGCATGATAGTACAGATTTATTTACTTGTATTCTGAATTTGATTGATTAATATAACAATATTCTTTTCCTGTAAAATATTTTTAATAACCAATATGGATCGGAAAAACTGGTCTACAATTTTTTGGCCATAGAATGCAAGAGGCACATCATCACCAAATCCAAAGAATTTAATACAAACGGTTATCAACCCTATATCCATCCCTATCAATCTGCAGAAGTTGTACGTCGTCCTATCTCTCTCTTCGGCCGTATGTTCGATTTTCGGCGAACGGTCGGCAGATGATGACAAAGCGCCACTTTCTCGAGTCGCACGCGCATAGCCAAATGAAGTGTGTCGTACACAGCTGCAAGCTGGGCCCGCTTTGTGCGCAGATGATAAATAAACAGGAGATGTGGGGTGATGTGGGCAGATTTGTTATGTACGTCGCGAACGCCTTGTCTTGTTCCTGCCCTGTCTTTTTCAAAAAGTGCCTGGACAACAGCTTTAAGAAAAAAAACATGTTTTTAAACAGCAACGTACTTGCTCAAATCAAAAGTGGGATTGTATCTTTCGAATGAATTTTAGAGCGCGCAAATTCTAATGTCCGAGTTAACGAAAACGAATTTAAAGTTATTAAATTGTTCAACTTGATTACCGCCGATTACCTTTCTTTGCATCCAGCTTTTAAGACGATATTCATTGCTGTAGACAAGAGTTAGGTTAGCTCATTTGATAATTTTATAAGTGTAGCCGTAGACTAACGTATCTCAAATTTTCTCGAATCACTAACTACCCATACTTGCGTCTGCACAACGCCGGAAACTATCAATTTAGATAGTGCCGGATCGCCGCGGCTTCTGTAGGATGCCACAATTAATATGAAGGAAACGGTGATTTATGCCATTCATTGTTTTGTACAGAACCATTACTCTGCATCCTTTTGCACTTTATAACTCGGTCTGTTGCTTAGTGTGAAGAAATTATGCTGGTTACTATTCATTATTGAAGTGATAAGATAAGATAACAGAAAGCAACGCAGGTCTACCGCTTTCCTTCGTAGAAATAATGCCCTAGCTGGTCAAAGATTAAGAGCGAAATTGGCAGAAATAATAAAGGTTGGCAATCGTCTAACGATGAAAAAATAAAGCGCCAAAAATAATATAATAATACCGTCATAAAATATACTATACTTATCCTATGGGTCTTATAAAATCGTATCTAAATATAAAGTAAATACTGTATCTAAAAGAAAACAGCGAATAAATGTAATTATATTTTTCCATTTGAATAGAATGTACAAAACTTGAGTTGAGGGTTTCTTACCCTTGGTCGTTATTTTGATTTCGCGGAATAACATGTGCGTTGACTCAGTATGTTGTAAGTTTTTATGTCAAGGATTGCGGTTTGACTTAAGTAGGTCTAGGTTAGGAAGGTACGGATACGGAATTCCAATAATTTTAGGGAAGTATTTGTTGACTCAAAATTTAGTTTTGTTAAAATGTAGTATCACTATTCAATTGATAAAAGACAATGTTTATTATCTTTCAAGATAAATTAAGTCAGTTCTGAAGAATCTTCTTTTCAAAATTGCTCAATCAACATCCAATATTCAAGCAAGGTGCGTTTTCAACTTGTTCTGCGGCGCTTGACTGTACTAGAAAAGAAGGCCTTTACCTAGTACATTATTGCCATTAAAATAAATAGCTTCGAAATTTGAAATTTACACAAACATATCCCAATCTTCCAATCCGGCCGACATTTCTAAATACTATACTTACCAAATTTGACTTGGCGGAAACCGAAGCACGAAACCAGATGCCCGTATTCGAGGGTTTGACATCTGCTCCGTCATTCCCCATACAAAAACCCACTTATAGTTTCGCCTCCCCTTCAGATAGATAACGATTTGTCTCTATTAATAGTTCGGACGAAATATATGGCGTTTGGAGTACTAGGGATGCAGCGAAAACGTGGTGTAATGTAACATTTGATAGTGGTTTGAATTTATGTACGTGAGATCTTATTAGAATGACTTTAAAACTCAATTGTATTGATTCTTTTAACCTTCCATGTAGTGCGGGAGCCGGGGGCCTAAACACCTACCTCATCGAGTACCCCAATAGGCTATCTCTAGATCGTTAACCGACACTTAAACACTGAAAAAAAAAATAGTCTGCCAGGGCCGATCCTGCCGGGTCATCGAAATTTTTGACGTATTTTTTTTATGGAACCTACCTACCTCATAAAGTACCCGAATGAAAGTGGTGGCATCAGTTAACCATTGATTAATTATGTATAAAAAAATTGGTCTGCCACTGCACAGCCTGCCGGAAGTACTTGGCAGACGCCCTGAAATTTGCCCATCCGACACATTTCAGGGCGTCTGCCAAGCACTTCCGGCAGGCTGCGCAATGGCAGACCAATTTTTTATACATAATTAATCAATGGTTAACTGATGCCACCACTTTCATTCGGGTACTTTATGAGGTTGGTTCCATAAAAAAAATACGTCAAAAATTTCGATGACCCGGCAGGATCGGCTCTGGCAGACTATTTTTTTTTTCAGTGTTTAAGTGTCGGTTAACGATCTAGAGATAGCCTATTGGGGTACTCGATGAGGTAGGTGTTTAGGCCCCCGGCTCCCGCACTAATGCTGGTCTGGAACAACATTAGCTCGGCACTAACTGTCTTGATCTCCAGGTTAGTTAGTACTTGACGTAAAGTTCGCCTATATACTAATTGGTAACCTTGAATTCTGCGCTTTAGTTCTTAGCTTCTGCCGGTCAGTTATATATATTAGAGCTCAATTTGAATGTTGGCATCTCAACATAATAAAAATTGTCCGTGTTTTTTCTCTGTCTTGCGTATGGCATCAACAGAGGTGTGCGAGTGAGAAAGCCACAGTTATTTGAACGTCAGCGCTTATAACTTAGAGCGACCCATGGTCTAAGAAAACAAGGTCTAACACTCCGACCACGTGTCTGACACATGTATACGTCATTTTGCGCTGTTCATCCTTGTCTATTACACGCATTCGACGGGCAAAATGACGTAGAAATGACTTAGACTTGTGTTAGTCACGTGGTCGGTTGTTTTCTTAGATCATGGAGCGACCTATAAAGCAGCTAAAAATATATTGTCGATAATTGCAACTAGTCGCTAGACCAGCAAGACACTTCAAAATTCACTTGGTACAGACAGCGTCACGTTGTTGTCGACTTTCACGCGGCGAACGGCTTGCGCGGGCGCAGTATTGTTTATGAAAAGCGGGTCAGAAGAAAGCGATAGAACGAGCCGGTCACTCGTGCTATCTCCCGTCAGGGGTCACGGCCGGGAAACGTTCTCGCTTTGACAGATTCGCTGTTCGACCAATTCGCATTAGCGTTGCATTGCGATAGCGTTATCTTAGAGTGGGATGCAATATGCGTTGTACAATTTTGTAGACTAATAACTTCTAAAGCTTACTGTATTTTTCTTTTGATTTGCTGAATTATTTTTCGAACATTCGGTACATTTCAATAGACTTAGCTTTAACTACAAAGTAGTTCTGTTGATAAGCGGTTGGAAAATTGTGGATCAAGTGAGAAATGGACACAATGAACCGCTGATTCGGCAACTGCAATCGCTAGATTATCACAGAATATTTAATGGTACTGTCAAGGTAAGCTGAACAAGCGCATCGTGATTCTTCTGCTTAATCTGCGGACGTAGAACGGTACTAAGTCCAAAAAGTTCAGCTTGGCTTGCTCTATAGTGTACGAGACACGCTGCCGTTTTGCGACAGTAGCTGCGTTCGGTAATAGGCCGAATTTCTCTTCGTACTCTTTTTTTTATAGTACTCTAATTGACCGCGTTCATTGATTGTTTTCGCGTCGTTCTGACCCGGAATCTCGAACGCGCTTTCCGATTTAACAATGTTATCAAAACTCTTACAAATGATATTTTATTTGACCGATTTTTGACTGACTATAGCGCAGCAATAAACAGGGTTATGATTTTGACCGGTATGTTTGTTTGTATGTATGTTCATCTGATCCCTCATATCTCCGAAACAAGTTGTCATATTTTAACAAATTTATGAGATTTTGATTACTTAATATAATACATAACTAATTAGGATGAGAATATTTTGTTTCTTAATTTTTAGAGCGCGATTTGTTGAAGTTATGAGTTTTTGAACTTATTTTATCGCTATACCAAGTTGCATCAAAAGACTGTCGAGTTACTTTCGCACTTATGATATTAGTTTGGTATAAATGTTTTGTATCCGTTAATTGGTGAGTTCCGCGATTGTTATAATAGGTAGGTACTTATAAATTAAAGATCAAGGTCTATTATCGAACACTGAATTGATGTTAGAACCATTTAGAGCAATTTGGCTTTTCAATCGGTGTTGTATTTTTTGTAGTCTAAAGATGTTTGTTATGGTCAATTCATACTCTATCAGTATTATTTTTATACTTATTGGCTGGCTAGTCTTAATTTACACTTTGGCATTTGATCGCTGTCGTTCAACCGTCTGAAAGGGTCTAAACTCTCCCGTGGATTTAGTGTTTGAAAATCTCTTAAGGTCTTTCCTCCCTTCTCCCAGGCTAGGCTCCCCCTAAAAATAACCGTGTCGATCAGCAGTAATAAATCTACTAGGTTTTAAACGTATGCATTTGCAAATAGTATTATAAGAAAAAAATCACGATTTTGTCACTGCACTTTTGTATCACACGTTTTTGTATGTGCTGCGAAGCGTTTTTCATGTTAGGTAAAATGCATACGCGTCGAATCAGAAATGCGTTTGTACAGCACGCGCACGCGCAAGTGCGGTAGACAATAGCGATGTTTGCGTTGTCACTGCGCAAGGACGCCTGCCTGCTATATGCTTAACTTTTTGTTTTATTTTTTTTCTCTTTTTATGGCACTTTAGCGCAGTGTAATGATATATCTGATGTGGCCAGTTACTGCTTCCTTATTTTGCCTTTTAATAAATAATTCGTTTTTTTTTTGTCTTTTAAGCTGTGAGAATGGGGCCTTTTATTCTGTTTATGCACAGAATTGACTTGTTAATTTGTATGTGTGACTGGAATTATTGAAATATTATTTCAGTGGACTATCCGTTTATTGAGTCATGCTCGTTGGTCGGATGATTGATAAGTTATTTTAAGCGCATAATCCTTGTATTATATTCCTTAGTCATTTATTAATTGTTTAGTGATATCGTGACTGGTATTATAAATACTAACAATCTCAATTTATTAACTGGATTAACTAAGTGTAGGTCGCGGCTTATAATAGAACTAACTGAACAACAACAACTGCGATCCCCAACCGTGGGGATTATGGCAACACCTCTCTTTCTCTATATCTTCAAATAGATGTCTTAAATTAGCATTAGATTTTTATAGCTTACAGTGTAGGTATATGCTGTCGTTTTTTTTTTACCTATATCATACAAATATTATAAAGAGGAAAAAAATTAATTTTGTGCGTGTATGTTTGTAACGAATATACTCAAAAACTACTGAACCGATTTCAGAAATTATTTCACTATTACAAAGCTACATTCACCCTGAGTAACATAGGCTACCTTTGACCGCGGGAAAATGCCTCATGCTAATATAAAATAAAATAAAATGTTATATTTTCCTGTGGTTTAACCAGCGCATAATTTTCCTCGAACTGCAATATTAGCTTTTTGTGACTAATTTGTTGTTAAGCACGTTTATATACAATACAAATTTTATTAAAGTAATATAATATACGTAGGTATATTTGTGTGTTTGTGTTTATGTGTAGTACATACAATATTTCAAATACTAGATCTACCGATAAATTTTTATCCTTATCCCTTTCTGGAGCCTGAAAACTGAAAAACTAATCGTACATAACAGTACCGGGTTAGTACTATTATTTTCTTCTGTGGACAGTACAGAAAAGTCCGTACATTTGTAACATTATACACTATTGAAAACTAGCTGTCTTCCTGCGGCTATGGCCGCTTTGTTTTTTGGCTTTTCCGTAGTATTTTTTTACTATCCCACGGGAACTCTATGTACAGATTTTTTGACCTCTACATCTTTATTATATAGATAATATTTAAAGTTTGTACTTTTGAATAGTTAAAACTCCTTTATCTCCAAATGTAAACTCTAGTATATTGTATTAATAGTACAGTTTTTTTGTTCCATATCCATTATATCTAACCGCCACACATTAGCCGGCCTAAACGCCATGTAATTAAAATGCAAATTATACAATGCGCGTCTGAATGCGAACTAGGATAAGCTAATAGCGCGTGGGTTGCGCCCGCGCACCCATATATCACGCGGGAAACGTCCGTCTTTTCGCGCCATTTTAAAACGATTTGTTTAATTGCGGTCTGGCTTTTGAAAAAAGAAGTGCTTGAATAAGTCGTCTGTTTTGTTTGTTTTTTCATTTTACATATTTGCATGATGTTTGAGATTATGCTGATATTTACGCCTGCGCATTTGTGACTTGTTTTTGGCAGCGTCTATTTATTAACTTGATGATTCATCCCTGATAAAAAATCGATTTCACGTATAAATAAATATGAGCCATTTTACTGTGCTTTCTGACACGCTGAGTGAGAGCCTTCCGCTCCCCCGCAAGTACGGTGAAGCTTGATTGGTCGTATCTTTTTGCCATAAGCATAGGTAAATTAAATATTATTGAAATCGTACCCTTTCTATAAGTCAATGCATTTAAAGCAGTAGGGACTCAGTTAATGTAAACAAACAAACCATTGTTATTAAATTTTCTTTTTACCTTTACATCATAATTGAATTTATTGAATCATCGATTGGCTAGAGTTAGTTTGAGCTGGCTAATAATTAGTTCACAAGATCTTAGTTCTGATGACTTCCGTCATATTAGTTTACATTATAAGGGCTTCTAAGGTTTAATATGTGTTAACAGCTCATATTATGTCCCCACCGAGGGGCTCGAGCCTACCCTGAAATCAGTGTAATAGGCCTTAGTCGACCACGCTGACCCAGTGCGGGTCGAACAACTTCACACAATCTTTGAATATCTTCGCAGGTATGTGCAGATTCCTTCACCGTAAGAGCATCGATTAAACGTACATAATGAAATCGAAAATCGAAAACACATTGGTACGTGTCGAGGTTTGAACCTGCGAACTTCTGAATGGAAGTCAACGGCTCTAGCCACTTGGCCAGCGACGCTCTCGAGGTTTAATATATCACATGTGAACAAAGTATAGGAATTAGTATAGTGGGATTATTGCCAAGTAGGATGAGAACACAGGCATGTGACACCGCTCGGTTCAGCCTGCCTGAATACAAAATGCTTATTAAACATTGGAACAGGAAAACCTAGAGTCTAGGTCCTAGACTAAACTAGATGGATGACCTCGCCATGCGATGCCATTCCTGGCTGGCTTGTAATAGGATAGGATCAACCTATAAGCTTTACTTTTCATATGTTCGTGTAGAAGAAATTTATTTTCTTTGTTAAATTTACGGGTCTTTACGCGATAATTGTAAATATAGGCATGTTTTACGATACCTTAAATAAGACCTGTAAATATACAAAAAATGTGTACCAAGCGCGAAAGCCTCAAACAAAATTAATTTTCTATTGTAAATTAAATACTTTTCTAACAATATCTTATTCTTTCCAGGTACGTTTCAAAGGTTTAAGAGTCTACAACAACGACGCGCGTATCCTCATCTGGTTTGTTGTTGTTTTGTTTCCTTTGAAAATGAGAATTTCCTGCGGTAAATATGCGGCCTATGTATTAATCCTAGACCAGCCCTAACCATTGGCCAATTTCCTTCCACACCAGTCCAGTAGATTTTTTTTAACTGTTAAAATAACACAATCGTACTATAGTATTTATAAGGTTAGTGAAATGCTATTTATGTCTCATACTTTCAAACGGGAAATAACACTCAAGTTATGTATGCATTCAGAGATATAATTTTATAGTCAAGTGACACGTAATTTGATCTTATCGTTGTACTCCATAATCATCTTTAAGTTAAACTAAGAAGCGTTCATAGGATTTGCAGATGTAGAAGTTAATCCTATTACTGTAGCAAAAAGAGGATTATCACTGGGGAATTTAATCAATTAATTTTATATTAGTTCTGATGCCTTGGTAAAGGAGTGCGCTGTATTGTATATGGTGTTGTATATTATAACAGTAATGGAAAAGTCTAGATTTACGTAAATAAATGCCATAATCCATCCCCATGATTATTAGGCGGGTAGGGTCCTTTTTCTTTACGACCTAACTAGTTTATTGACTACGGGGAAATCCATTTTCTTGTGACTGAACTTGTTACAGATAAGAAAAGTAAATACAGTAAAAAAAAATAAACTTATTTATTTATTTGTATATTAATACTACACCGGAAGAATTTAAAACCACGACTATTCAACCAAAATTCTAAATAATAGCTTTTAAATTCCTAATAACCGTGTGATATCGTTTATATTGCTTTATAATTTCTATCAGGAAATACTTAAGACTTATAGCATTTGCATAATGATATCCTGTAATCCAGTTACAAGATGACTGGCTAGCAAAAACGGCGTTTGCGCAGAGCGTGTCGAGTTGACGAGACCCGTTTGAGGTATGGTATGCCCGTGATAATCTTAGGGGGCAACGGACTCGAGAAGGTGTAATGTATGGGAGTATAGGGTGTAGTACATACGTATAACTATTAAAACAACTTATTAATCCACTACAAGGTGCTACAAGGGACAATCGACACAGCCAACTCGATTTGAAAATGGAATGACGACATGGAAACTACTAGACCAAAATTAGTAAAGGAAAATAGTTTTTATTTTTAATTGCCCTACGCTTGTGTTGTAAAATCGATGTATCAAGTTTCACCAGACTTACGGGGGAGCGGAGGGCTCTATAGTACTATAGAATAGTCCAGAGTAGTCTTAAACCAGCGCGTCAATGCGGCTTGAGGGAACCTCGGACCTTGGCCTAGCATTTGGCCTAGCCTGTTGATATGATCATGAAAAATGCCTCTGAAATCATTTAAAAAAACCATAAAGGTAGAAAATATTTCTATGAAAAAAACTTCCTTTCATAAAACCGAAACACGTTCACAACTTTGTATGTAACCAATCGAACAAAGTAAACAACTTTTTATTTATTTAATTAAATAATTGTAGTGATTATTGTTAAAACAGCTCGTTTTCGGCCTGGGCCGGTATTATACCCAAAACCGGAAACAGTTCTTGACATTGTACGGACAGACGCAGTACGCCTTCTTGATGTAAGCAATTACTAGTAAATTACTGGGCTAGAATACTCTCGGTCATTTTGATAAATCCTAAAAATGTAGTCTCTTGGATTGGATCGTTCTACCTTTGACTCACATGATTCTTCTTTTGTATATGTATGTGTTATTTATTTTTAACCCGACTTCATATTCTTCTGTCTTGTATTCAAGAGTTTGTGAGTCAATAAAGTTTTCATCTAACTGTCCTTTAGTCTCTTCTTACATTCACCCCTGGCCAACGCTCCTTATTCGCATTAGGATATGATAGTCTTTTGATGGAAAAGTAATATGCTGATAAAAACAGTTTTGTTCGTTGCATGTGGTAGGTAATTAAACAACCCATGTCTTATTTCACGTCGTTCTAAATAATTTAGCTTAACATTTACATGAGATAAACATTGGCTAAATACTTCCGCATACATTTGTTCGGACACGTGGTGTCAAACAATTTGGTTAGTCGACGTGGGTGGCCGTAGTGGCCGTACTCAACAGAGTTTAGGACATCTGAGCCCCAATTCACGAAGCTACAATGTACAAATTACAAGTACCATACATTGCCTAAACGATATGATGAACACCAAATGGGTCACGTGTAAGACTTATTGGATACGCAATGAACTTCAAAAAAGTACGTAGCTTGTTCCTTGATGTGCTCCTGGAGCTGCGGGAAGCAATTTTTAAAATACTTTCTTACAAAATTCTCGAACCGTAACTGTTTTGACACATGTGTTGTTTATTTACACGCTATTATTATGTTCTGTAGTCAATCCAACTATACGTATATGGGCATTACGTCTTAAATCTAGATTAAAATAAAAGTCTGGAAAAAAATATTTTTCGATACCTACTGAGATTCTCTTTTTTTCTTCGTCGTCAGTTAAAAATAGAGTACGGTACCTTAAGCTTACGCGATTTTTTAAATGTAAATATGTAGTGTAAACTGTCACAATTTAATATATTGTGTAGTTGAAAGCAGTTTTAAAATAGTTTTTATTATAAATATTACAGCGGTGAACATAGCACACTCCATTTTATCCTTAAATAGTTTAGGTACCTACATAGAATTTTCCTTTAACCCTTATCTCGAGCTGTTTTATAATATTGTAAAATCCATGCCATTTAATGTGAATCATTCATATGATAACTGACATATTATATGCACGCATATTATGTGTAGGTTCATGAGTAATTGGCGTTTATTTCCATGTGTTTTAAAAGTGTATAATGTTTATTATTATTTCTGTTAATTCATTAATTATATGGCAACACAGCTGTAAGAAATCCTTTATTGCATCCATCTATTTGACCAACTAGCAATTTAGGCTGACATGTTGTAAGCTTTAATTTAAAAAACAGTCTTAAATTTTTTAACGTTTTTTGTCACTGGTCGGATGAACGCTAATCCTAATGTCAAATTAAAATATTTATGGATTTCGAACAGTTGTCGAGCGATTCAAAGATAGGTCGGTAGATAAGTAGTTTTTGTGCCGTTGTCCAAATATATCTGTAATTTGGGTGATTCAGACCTCCTGCGTCGATTCGTCTCGCTTCGTACTGCGCATTGACTAATTGTGGTCTTGATCGATATATTAAACGTTAATCGATGTTTTAAAATAAGATCGTTTTTACAATTTCTTCTATGCTTGCAAGAAAGGACGTTTAATAATGTTATAACAGAAAAACATAATTTCATAATAATAAAATATACCTACATTTTAATGTTTTGTATACTTAATAGTAACTTTTTCGCTAACAAATACAAATTCTGTTAGTTAGTATTTTTATATACGTAGTAATAAAAATACAAAAAAAAAGTCTGTGTAGTTAAATTTTAAGTATAATCATCTCATAAATTAATTCAATCATATTTTATTATTCTGTAGTACTTAAAAAAATCTGCTCTCTCGCATGCGCTTGCGACTTGCGCCGTTCGCGTTTATTGCGCTTTTTGTGCGAATGTCAATGCCTTTCCGTTTTCCGTGTGTGCAAACGATAATTTGTACTATTTGCTCAACTATTTCACTTGCAGTTCGTTAATTATTTTAGAATTTCTGTTTTTCTTACGTTTATGATGTATTGAAGTAACTACGAGTAACTGGGAGAATGAGGAAGTGTCCTAAAAAAATCTAATTAGTCCGTCAGTTAGATTACTAAAAAATAATGTACACGTTTTTTTTTTTTCGTCTGGCAAACGAAAAATGCCGACGATACAGCACTTTGAAATTTCCAGTAACGACACGCCGCCATACAAATTGTACGAAACAAGTGACGTCATAGTACCCTTCTCATACATTTTGATTCGGTAAATCTTCGTCAAATTGAAAAAAAAAATACGTGTTCAATTTTTTTCGATAATCTAACAAAGGGATTAATTAGAATCGATTACTTTTTTTCGAGGACACTTCCCTATTGACAGTAGCCTTCACAGGTATAACCGACTAGATTACCGCACCGCGGCTCCGCCTGCATTAACTATGAGGTATTTTCAGCTGTAAAAGATAACCTACGTTCTTCCCAAAGGTCCCCAAGGTCTATTCTATCTCTGTACAAAGTTTTATCAAAATCGTTTAAGTGGCTTTGGCGTGGAAGCGTAACAAACAGACAGACAGATTACTCTCTCAGAGCTTTGAATTTACTCGTATAATATTGGTAGGGAAGGGAAATAGGGGTGAAGAAACATTAGCAGTGGACTGTTACTGGCAGGTTGTTGTTTAGTCATAAAGTTGTTTGAATAGAAGAACAGACCAGTGGTTGTACCTTATTCATTGAAAATATATTTTTCTCACTTTGCTTGTATGTCATGAAAGCATCCGAGAAACACGCGTTAAATTTTATGTAAATAAATAAAATTATTTCGCGGTCATATTATGTAGTACGAGTATCTTTGCAAATGTAGAACTTCTTTGCAAAAATACACGCTAACTTAAGTAAAATAAGTCGTATAGGATTCTAATAAAGTTCACATTAAATTGCGCCTTTCCGTCCGATGACAGCCAGTTTACAGATTAAAGAAATTGATATCTAACTAGTTGAGGATTTAGGTAATCCCTAAATACGGACAAGCGAGTTTCGTAGAAATATAAGTCTTATGATATAAAGAACAGTTTTCAAAATTGAATAACGGTGGTGCAAGTTTTCCTTGTTATGTAAACAGGTAATAGATAGGTTCTGTCGTATCCATTACCGAGCCTTTATCCAATTTAATTGAAGTAATTATGGTGCTATAAACACATATTTTAATCCTAAAGTGGTTTAGGTAATCGTTTAGAAACTCCTGATAATGTATTTTATAAAATAAACCAATCTTAGCGTAAAAATTACATCTATATCTATTATGACTTTAAACGGATTACTTCGCAGGTGTTTGCTGGTTTCCTCACGATGTTTTCCGTCACCGTAAGAGCGTCGAACAAACATACCTGCATATGAATTCGAAATACGAGAAACATTAGTACGTCGCTACGTGGCAGGCTTGAACCAGCGAACTTCAGAATGGAAGTCAACAGCCCTAGCCACTTGGCCACCAACACGCTCTAACCTTATTTATCCATCATCATCATCATTATCTCAGCCTGTAGACGTCCACTGCTGGACAAAGGCCTCCCCCAAGGATCTCCACAATGATCGGTCCTGCGCTGCCCGCATCCAGCGGTTTCTCGCGTCCCTTACCAGATCGTCGGTCCACCTCGACGGGGGCCTGCCCACACAACGTTATCCGGCGCGCGGCCGCCATTCAAGAACCTTTTTTCCCCAACGGCCCTCGGTTCTACGCGCAATGTGCCCAGGTTTAGCGATTCTTCGAGCTATGTCGGTGACTCTGGTTCGCCTGCGGATCTCATCATTCCTGATTCGATCACGCAAGGATACTCCAAGCATAGCCCTCTCCATATTTATTAATCACCAATCAATAATAGCATGCCCACTGACACCTGCGTTTGCGCATACATGTGTAATACGCGCTGCATATATTCATGCCCTACTGCAAAGCCCGCCGCTTCCTAGTCGCATAATGTTGCCATTATCAATTAAATGTGGGCTATATCAGCTATTTATCTCTATGTTAATGTTATGTACTTATTTGGCCCGAGAATGTGGGCAATACTTGATTGATATTGAAACTTCGTCTCAATTATAAGAGCTTGTATAAAGCGGGTACGTTGATTATTCTTTTATTTATGTTGTAAAATTTGCCGCATTTATTTTTTTCCTACCGAAAAAGGTGCGCTAGAAAATCACTTTGTTGTGATGCATGGCTGAAGACGGAAACACTCTTTATTTTTTAAGTATTCATAATGTAACGACTATGATTGTTCTAAAATTCTAAATTCAAATCCAACATTATTTAACCGGTGGTGCTGCGTAATCCATCAGACAATATAATAAGGACATAACGGCGTGAGTGCGCGAATGACCATAAAATTGTTACATGAATATTTCCGAATTTCGCAATAGATACAACTTTACTGCATTATAGATTAGATCCTAGCTGTTATGTTAGATATCCAAGTAACACACACACTGGCAATAGGTAGAAATCGCAAAACAAATATGTAGCTTGATATAGACTCGTAAATCCTCAAGTTGTTCAGTTATTTGAATTCCAATTCTGCTAAAAATGAGACTTATTTGATGCTAAAAACGTTACAAATCAAATTATGGAATTACCAACACGGTTATCTATAGGAAATCTAGCTATCAAATCAGGATCTGGCCACCTGTCTCCGCCGTCTTCTACTCCTTAACCACGTAACTTCCTCTGGTAACTTGCATTTAATTCTAACTTAAACTGTGCCTTAGAGTCGCTTTACTTAGTTACACAGTTTCCTTTCGATGCTTTTACTTAGAAACTAAGTAATTTGCATGTTGGAAAAACGCGTTGGTTTCTGTTGTAAATCCGAGTACTTGCTAACATACTAATGGGTTTGTGCCATTTAGGTGTTGTTAGCTACTAACCAGATTCACTATGTTTTTCTGTATTATATGTACTTTCAATTTTTCAAAAACTCTGTTCACCGCGTTAGTTACCTAAGAGAATATGTATTTATGTCATTCACGATGGATTATTTTCCAAATACATTTAGATTCTGATTTCCCCTACTATTGCATAAAAGAATTCTGTAACCCAGAAACAAATAGCAAAACATCCTATTATCAATATGACCTACTAACATGAGGGCCTGAACCTATATCCTACTCTACTCTAAACACACTACGTATGAATAGTCAAAGTCAAAAAGTTTTATTTGAAGTAAGATTTTACAAATCACTTTTCGACGTCAAAAGTGTTGAAGTTATTAAACTTTGCTCAAACCAAGGCCGGCTGTCGTCTCGCACTAATTTATTTTTTTATGAATTTAATGAAGAATGAACTCTTAAACATTTAAAGACTGAATATGCAGTTTGTACTTACATAAATAACTTTAATGCAGATGTGGTAAACTCTATGCTGTCTCAAAAGCTCTAAATATCAAATAAATAAAGCTGCCAACTTAAGATCAAGTTTAAACCAGACATCAATATTAAATCACCGCGGTTCTTCGACATTTCAACAAACGGTACTGGTCAATAAACGTCAGAATTCCACCAGCTCGCAGCCTGCACCAATCGTTAATTGGCGAAGATGTTATCGGTGATCGACAGCTTGCGTGTCCAGCATTGGGCCTGGTTTAACGGTCGTCGGCACACATTCGAGAGGAGCTGCCCACGGCGGCCGACCTCTTGAACTTCACAGGACCGGATTCAGGGATGCAAGTGTCATAGATTATTTTAAACTTACTTACTACGCTGGCTCAGCGACCCGAAGTGGATTTTGGCCTCCGACAGAAGATCTCGCCATTTCCCTCTGTCCTGTGCAGCTTGTCGCCAATCGAAGTCGGCCCCCCGAAGCTCACACAGATCCTTTTAAAGCGAAACGAATATTTTCAAACTCGTGTCAGTTACAAGTTTTTTGATCCGAAGTTAAGGGTGCGGTAATGTATCGTTAGAGTCTTCTATTTTAATTAAATAATTAATTATTTAACGATTGGCGTTTCTTCCAATTTCGTCGTTTACCTTACGTCACTTGAAATACCAATGTATTTAATATTCTTCAATTCTAACGGTTTCTGTGTCTTCTTTAAACACACCGAGTCAAAAAAACAAAGCTTGTTATACTAAGCTTGTAAACTTGTTAACCTTTGTCTATCACCAAACCTGTTATTTTTTTAGAAATACATATTCTAGCTTGAGAAACCACAATCCTTTTTCAAACACATTCAATTTGCTAAATTCATTAACACTTGAATCCAGTCCTGTTGTGCGTTTGCGCATAAACCACCGCCATTCGACTGAGAGCTCTCCTGTCTATCCGTCAGAGGCTGAGCTGATGTATTCTCACGGGTTCTCTATAAATGGCGTGCCCATGCGCAGGTATCCGTTAGAATGGAACAGAGGTTCTCAAGTTTTTTTAAATACTTGAATACCATGAAAGCCTCGTGTTAAGTACTATTTAGCATGTAAGATGGATTTAAAGAATACCTGTGTAAAATAAATTAATAGTAATTTATTTGTTAGATAGGTAATAATATGTATCTTATGCAGTTACTTAATTTCTACAATTTGTCAATTGTCAATTTAGGAATTTGTCAATTTAGAAAATCTTACGGGTTTAGTGCGTCATTGTTCTTTTGTGTTCAGCTACACTCCCGTTATCACCTACGATCAGTTTTTTTTAAACAAATCAATGTACAGACACGCCGATTCTTCAGTTTTATTGTAGTGTAGAATAGAGGAAGAAGAGTACAGGAAGCGCAAATAAATTAGTAATCGTGCGCATCTTTCCTTACTGGAGACGCGGATTAATCGTTAATTTTTATGTGTTATTCCAAAATTAAATTTTGATTGTTCTTTACCTAAATTCTCTTGAAGAACCGCTGCAGCAGGGTCGCTGGCAGGTGCCGATTTGCTTCTGCCTAGTTTGGACCACCATTGTTAAGCCCGTCCGCAGCCGTTATACGATGGCCGGCCGGTTTCTCACTGCGTACGCGCCGACACGAGGTTAATTCGTGTGCTTTTCGTTTGTGTTCGATCGTATCTCGAATACACTTCGATTGTAGGGGCTGTTATCTTGATTCGGGGATGAGATGATATTTTTGTAAGTAGGCACTATATTTCAATGTAGAGTTTTACATTTTTCTACTATTTAGTTTGTTTTAGTTTAGGTACCTGCAGATCTCATAATTTCCGATTCAATCACCAAGGGCGTCATTGGGCAGCCTATTTCCATCAATGGATGTCTTTTAGCTGAAAAATAAATAAATAAATAAAAGGGTAAAAAAAAACTAATGAATGAAATTATCAATTAATTCTAAAAGAATTTATCCGTCACTAATACTCACAGTCGTGCCCAAAAGTTAAAAATAAACTATTTATATTATACTAGGTTCATAGATACATTCACTATGATTGGTGTATCTTTGTTAAAATGCGCCAATTTCACTAATTTGGCCAAAGTGAGCCTGTAAGTTACCTTCATGCCTTCATACACAGTCGGGGAGGACGACTGTCGAAGACTGTACCCAATAAATAGTATATTTCGAAACCAATAGACATTTTTCCTAACAGGTGTAGTGCGTAATTTATTATGTCGATTTAAATTGCATCCATTCAAATCCGCTTCACTATTGATTTCACTATTGTTGAAATGAAATGTATAATATTGAATTGCACGTACTTACTACTTACCTATTTCGTTTTTATGTAACCACAAATTAGTGGCTTGAGTGCTTACGAGTTGTGAGATCACGTCGTATTGTTATCGATTCCGCAGTCTCGATTAATGGACTCGAATGGCGCAAAATTCGCTATGACGTCACCAGCTGATATACCGGCCATTCAGTTGTTGATGGATTCGATACATCCACTTGTCATTCAACCATTTTATTTTTAATTTAATTAACGTTCCAGGATATAAAAAATAAATCTTTTTAATAAGATTGAGACAATGTTGTCGTTTTCTGTATTCAATTAATCACAGTGCGTGTTTGCGCATACGCACAGAGCAGGAAGAATTAAAATGGCGGGCCATTGTGTTCGAGAACAATGTTTTATAGCCATTTAACGCGCTTTAAGAAAGGTAAATTGATTCTTAATAACACCGCCATTAATAAAATAGCCAAAAACGAACGATGCGCCGGCGCAGCAATTTGCATACGATTTATGTTATTACCCGCCCATGTTTAAGATGCATCGCGCTATTAAAAGACTCATTACAATATTAATGTTCTACGAAAGCGCCACATGAAGTTATAAACACGAATTATGTTGTACGAAAATATAATATTTAAAAATCATTTTTTTATAAAACGCCTACATTGTTGTAGCGTTTTAAAATTATCTTTGGTGCGTTTACTTGTGAGAGCGTATCATCGTTTTCAGTAGTTTTATTGCTCAATTTGCACATTCCTTTGTGGCTATGAAATATTAAATCTTACAATTTTAAAAATGGCTTTTACATACTCTTAGTGAAACTGCAATTTTGTATAAAGAGTGAAGGAAGAATAATTAACTTTTTTATTTAATTTCTACAACCAATTTTACTAAATAATTGTAATCCGCACAGTAACATTTAGATAAACATAATATCAAGTGTTAGCACACCTACACGTATTAAGATCACAATGGGAAACTGTAGGTGTCATAGTGAGTTGACATTTCCCACGCTGCGCTCGCGCATAGAGACGTGAAATGAAGCGATGATGCGTCCGTTAGCCGAGCTGTTTGTATGAGCTGCCACTGCGCAGATATATGACACCTTTTAATAAATTAGTTCATACTAGCTTTTACAATTTTTCCCGTGGTAATGAGGTATTTTCCCGTGGTAAAAGGTAGCCTATATGTTAATCCAGGGTGTTAGCTAACTCTATACCAAATTTTATTAAAATCGCTCCAGCCGTTTAGACGTTAAGAAGTAACACACATACACACTCACAATATTTCGCCTTTATAATATTTATTAGTGTGAAATGTGATTACGACCTCACACAAGTAGCTACGCCTACTTTGAGATCAAGTTTATGTATTCGTAAATTAAAGTAATATTATGTGATCCTTATGGCTAAACAAGCAAGTACGAGTATTAGCATGGCTTACACCTACTGGTAGAGCCTAGAAGGCTGGGCCTCGTTTTTGAGGTTCCAGGTTCAGAATCCGGTAAAGATACTCTCAACAAAACTTACTTAGATGTTTTTACAATAGTTTCGTGTTTTAGAAGACACATAATAATAATCATTAAGAAAGTACAGCAGTAGGTAGTATTAAAATACTATTTTCAAAGTTGAGTGCTCAAATATTTCTTGCCTAATTGGCTTTTGGAGCATTTTGACTAAAATAAACTATACAAGCTATATTCAATTACTTACTGGTTTTACTGTGGTAGGAGTCAGTAGTATGACTGTCGTTCGTTAACGATGTCGAACTAACACATACATGCGCAGGCGACGGCAAAACGCGACCGAATTCGGGTGAAACCGTTAATTCATACAGAAACAAGACTGGAACTTACTGTTTTATTAATTATGCGAACTGCTTTAATATGATAAGGAATTATGTCAGACAGGCAGGACATTCACGGCCATCTGATTTTAAACTAAGCAAGCACCTATTTAACATTATATCTAAATCCAGAGACATTATAAGATTTTTTACGGTTTATAACTCCGCGATTTTTATCCGTGGTCTTTAATTAGGCTGTGCTCTACAGGGTCCAAGTTGTTGTTAATAACTACATTATCATGTATTATGTATTCTAACACTTACTGTAACATCTTTGTAATCAACTTGGAATGCAATAAAGTTTTGAGTATTGAGTAATTCCAAGTGGCACGTTAGAATAAATTGAAACTCAAACTAATATATAATTCATCATGTCATATAATATATTTTATTACACACAAAAATACGGGGAAAGAATTACAATCAATGGATGGAATCCACGACAGTCAAACTGTAGCAAAACATTATGAACGTCATCACAACATCGCATACACTTTTATCGTAAAGATTCAGATATACCCGACACCGTTGGGAGACCTACTCCTCGAGGTCATTGACCCTAAAGACTTGGTGAAGACACTTCGTTTGCACATAAATAAAATACCAATTTTGAGCCGTTACCGCGTGCGTCTAGCGCGTTTGCGATTTATTCGCAACGTAACCGGGTCCCTTACGGTATCGGCGCGCGCGCATGTACGCATGAATCACCTGCGTCGTCTGGGTCTAGCTGTCTTGCGGTAGGGTTGGGGGAAAATTTGTGCTTCAAATACAATGGCCCACCTCCTGTCTTTGCTAGCGTGCGTGCCCCTTTACACGCGAATTCTATAAATAGTGTGGGACATCTCACACAGGGCTATCTGACCCCAAACTAGACAGAGCCTGTACTATGGGTGTCAGATAGCTGATATTCATACATTTATAAATATACAACATCCTGACACAAGGCAAACACAAGTGCTCATCACACGAATGTTTGCCCTGGGCGGGATTCGAACCCGCGACCTTGTGCTTCGTAGGCAGATGTACTACCAACTAGGCTACGAGGCCGACAATGTATAATGTTGTCGCTGATCTACACGATATAAAGAAGACTTCTTTGTTTTTAATTACTGTAATTTCTGTAAAAAAAATAAAAATATATTTGACATTCAAAATAATTTTTTTGGAGATCTCTTGCTTTCCTTTGGGGTAGAGCCCTCTGCTCAAAGTACAAAAGTTCAAAGTTCATAATGTGTTTATTCGAAGTAAGATTTTACAAATCACTTTTCGACGTCGAGCTGCTCGCCCGCAATTCTGGCAAAGCAACGTATCAATGTTTTTCAAGACGTGTGTGAGGTGAATTCTCTCTATTCTCTTTTCTCCCGCTGGAATGAAGTATAAATAATTATTTACCTTAAGTTTTATTATAATGTCAGTAGTTGGCAACCCTGGTAACCGTTCCCACTAGTCAAGCCCTGTTTGCAGGCATTGTGGTCGTACATGTGATCTGATCTGATCGACTGTCGTGATTGGAGCATCGGATTAGCCTCGTTTGTCGGCCGTGAAGGATGTCTGCTGGGTTTGTCTGGAGTACACATGAAAAAAAAAAGATTGGCTTGGCAAGGGCTTGGCAAAAAAAACCTAACGGACCTTATGGAGGTCTAGAATGTAGAGCAACATCCTATGCATATTACTGTAGTAAAAAGAATATGTTTTGAAAAAATTGGCGATCTTTACCGGGACAGGAATAGTACAAGAGCCAGCACATGTTTAGTAACATAAATTTTCCGTTTCCTTCGACCTTTATGCTAAAGTTTTCTCTAGTTACACCATTACTTATTTTCCTTTTGAACCTCCCATATTTTCTCTGTTTAGTACAGAGAGGGATCTGGTAAGCAAAAACCAAGCAGTCTATTTATATCAAAAAGTTTTTGCACACTGACCCATTTTCTTTACGTGTTTTTGATATAATTGATTTAATATCAATGAATTCTACAAAAATCCTTGTGATATCTGATTGATAAATCATTCTTGCTTATAGATTAATTTTCGTGTGTTGATGAAATTGGCAAGATAAGTTAATTAGAAAGGTAGTTTTGCACCTGAAACAACATATGGCATTAAAAAAAATCTCACTGTGGAAATCGAAGACATCCTTGTTATATATATTTGCATAAAAATGTACGTCATCGCAAGATCTTACTTTATTTTAACATTTTCAAGAGTTTATTGTCTACAGATACCGAGTATCATGTCTCGTAAAAATCCACAAAGCCCGCCAATGTTTGCCATCCATTGTCATTATACTACAAAGTGTCCAAGAAACTCAAAAGGCCAAGGTTTTCACGTTTTAAGAGGTAAGTGAGCGTCATCTTTTATGACCCGTCACAAAGGCCCAGTGGTCAAAACAAAGGCAACATATCTGCAAAAGGCACACTAACTGCGGCCCTGTTCAGGAACACGTAGAAATGCATTTAATGTCCGTCGTTAACCTTTTGGTATGTGCAGGGTTGCCAGTCCATTGAGATCTTATTGGCGTCAAGATTTTATTCTTGTTTATCTCAGCTCTAATGCTGCTTTAGAATAACTTTTTTTTTATCCTCGAGCAAAAAATTACCACGCCGAAATTGAGCCCATTAATTAACTCAGATAGGTCACCTTTCGAATCGATAGATTCTGTTTTCTCATCTATCTACCACAATTTGTCTAACCGTTTTCGTTTGAAGACGTAACCATTTTATATGTTTGAAATCCAAAATTGACATTAATTTCAATTATTTTCTTTTTACTTTCGGATATTTACATCACTAAGTTAAATCAATTTTAAGACCGAGATATTTATATAATTCGACAACCTCCTGGCAACCCTTTCGGTATGACAGGCACTCTTGCGGCCGCGCAGCAGTTATCGCGGAAGTTGAACCACTGTCTTTTATACTTAGCCATCTCACTCTTTAAGGATATTTTGAACACACTTTGTATTTCTTTGTTTGTCAAGGCTGCCTCTTCTGGTTTGCATCCTGCTTAATTGACCTGCGCAGGCGGCTCGACTTGTGTTGTGACCTCTTTGTTTTAGTGCCTTTACTTGCATTTATTGTCTTCCTGAATATTTTAAAATATGTTTACCTACATAAGAATTTATCAATATAAGTTGTACAATATGCGAAGGTTATTAAGTAGATAACAGTATCTCTTGAAGCGATTGATAAGGGTATTAATTATGACTCATAACATGACAGGTACTAGTAAAGATATGGGTGTATATGTCCTCATAGAAAGGGCCAAGTGATAACACTGGTCAATAGATAATATTGACGCGTATATGCTAAACTTAATTGAATAATTTTATGGAAATATCCATTGCTTATCACTACTTGAAAATGTATTATTCAGCATTATTTTTTTAATAACGTCTTGTTTATCGCTATATCTACCTGGGCTCCCAAATCTGCAATGACGGCAGCTGTGTCCCCGAGATAAAGCGACGCATAGGGATGGCTAAGGATGCTATGACCCGTTTGAACAACATATGGAAGAAAAGAGGAATTGGTATCAAAACCAAGACTAGATTGGTACGAGCTCTGGTATTCCCTATCTTCCTGTATGGAGTGGAAACGTGGACTATCCTGGCCCGAGAAAGGCAAAGAATTGACGCATTCGAGATGTGGTGCTGGAGAAGAATGCTAAGAATACCTTGGACTGCGAAACGCACTAATGCATCGATTCTGGCCCAGCTCCGAGTAAAAACGCGCTTATACACCACATGCCGGCAACGCATTCTGTCATATTTTGGCCACACTATGCGCAGAGACGACGAGAATCTGGAAAAACTGATCGTAGTTGGGAACACCGAAGGTAAACGATCACGCGGTCGTTCACCAACCAGACCGATCAAGTGAAAGACTCGTCGTCTTCCAAGTTGTACACGGTCGTAAGAGACGCGCTGGACAGGAACCGGTGGAGGCAAATCATCCGCTCCAGACTGAACCCTGATGCTGACCACGATCCTCAGACATGAAGGACCGACCCCAGAGAGAGAGAGTTTATCGCTTTTAAAACAGCATATAGTGGGTTAATGCTGGCCTTAAGCTTTCCGTCGATCTAAATGTTGTTGTTGGCTTTATCGATCACATACACGTTCATACACAATCCAAGTGCTTGTTTTGAGATTTTATACACACTTTTTAGATTATTTGTGGATATGTTCAGCTTTCTTCACTAAGCTTTATTCACCATAAGAACATAAAATTCATTGAAATTCGATAAAACATTGGTACTTCATGGTGCTTGAACTTGAACCATCGTCTCCCAGATGAAAGGCGGCAACTCTATCCGTTACACAGTTGTAGGACTAACCTAATCCCCAGTATCCACACCTCAGATTGTCGTCGCCCTTGATCCGCTTACGACTCTCACCGGCGCTCGCGCAGTCAGCTGTTACAATATTAGTGTAAGCCGCCTACGTGCCATCAATTAATTAGTCATGCCACCGCCGATCTAGCCGCGTAGGTATCCTATGCACGCACGATTTGCTCGGCGCCGGCGCACGGCCTAAATATTCCCAGTGGGCACGACTATGATTGTACTTACATACGAGTTATTGTCATTGGAGCGTTTGATGACAGTATTTGATACATAAACATGCATTTCTCGCGAAACGGAACTAATTGCGGTTGCTCTTTTTTCGATGAGTAATCTCTTAGCAAACTATAAAAATTTAATAGTCTTTAAATAGTGTCAATTACCAACGGCGCATCTTTTGTGCTTCTTTTTTCCAAATATGATGATATAAAAGAAATAATATATAAAATAAATAATAAAATACATAAAAGAAATAATCTTGATCCTAAGATAAATTTATTACATTTTATGTGTCTGTCTTTTATTTCGCTTTAAATTCAGTCTGCCCGTAAATAATTAAATCCTGGAAATAGTGTAATGTAATTGATGATGTATATTGTTTATTGTTTGTTTTTGTATATTGTTGTTTAAAAATTTAATAGTCTTTAAAAGTATATTGTTGTTTAGTTTTATAGTTTACTAGCGACCCGCCCCGGCTCCGCACGGGAAAATGGTTATTGTGGGTTATTCTTAAGTATATTATGCATGTATTATACATATAAACCTTCCTCTTGAATCACTCTATCTATTAAAAAAAACCGCATCAAAATCCGTTGCGTAGTTTTAAAGATTTAAGCGTACAAAGGGAGGGACATAGGGACAGAGAAAGCGACTTTGTTTTATACTATGTAGTGATAGTGATAAATAATCTTGATCCTAAGATAAATTTATTACATTTTATGTGTCTCCTGTCTTTTATTTCGCTTTAAATTCAGTCTGCCCGTAAATAATTAAATCCTGGAAATAGTGTAATGTAATTGATGATGTCATTCAAATTCACCTATCTAGATTGCTTCGATGTCTTTTGCACGCACGATTAGCCCGGCGCCGCCATCGGCTCATGGCCTAAATTTTCTGGACGCCTACGGTACAAGATAGCGAGCGAATAATTATTAGTCCCATGTTCATTGACATTTTATCCTCCTTGAAAGAAAGAACAATGAATAAGTCCAAAAGCCTAAGGTTGAAGTCAACTTTAGAATAATACATCACGTCAAGTCAATTACATTTTCTTTTCTGGGGAGTTATAAAAAAATGTTTGGACCTGCCTGGTGTCAGTTAAACAATAGCACAACAATAGGCAGACCTCTTGTTTCGTCTCTCTGCTGTATGTGATTGTCCTTAGTCTCCATATCACTACAAACTACATAGTATAAAACAAAGTCGCTTTCTCTGTCCCTATGTCCCTCCCTTTGTACGCTTAAATCTTTAAAACTACGCAACGGATTTTGATGCGGTTTTTTTTAATAGATTAAGTGATTCAAGAGTAAGGTTTATATCTATAATACATGCATAATATACTCAAGAATAACCCACAGTAACCATTTTCCCGTGCGGAGCCGGGGCGGGTCGCTAGTGTACAATAAAATGTTAAAATAATGTTAACTGAGCTAACACTATTGTAAAATTTATTAGTAATATAGCAGTGACTAAACTGAATTAGAAGCTCAGTTTTTGTTATTTTCTCCTATCTCCGTTTGGTGTAAACATCTTTTTACTAAATTTTCTTACTTAAGTATATTATTGTATATTTTATAGAATGATTCCATCCCCATCTGTGAACGTTGCTCAAGATTCAGCTGGCGCCACTCGGCATTAAACCCCTAAAAGCTCGAATTACTCGTCTTTAAACACTTTAGGTACGCTTTCCCTAAATGGTTCGCACCGAATGTTGATCCCAGTGCTTCGGAGGCACCATAATATTTGTGTTTTGAATTTGGTATTTTAATGCTCGCCTTATAAGTCTTTTGCGTTTGTTTATAGATGTAAAACCGTATTATTCGGTTGCGTTTATGGTCTTTGTTTGTTTAAAGTATCAAGTTGAAATTGCGTGGTTTGTTTATGTTTTTCTTCATCATTATTTCAGTCGAAAGACGGCTGTATTTGATCAAAAGCCTGTGATGTGTAATTTTTGAATCGTAAGTTTATAATCTTCTTATAATTGGATTGGAATTGTATGACGAAACTTATAAAATTAGATACCGTGTAATGTCATGTCTATGATTGATAAATAATTAAATTTGAACTCTTAAATAAACGACGACGTTCTTACATTGCACAATTGCATTATCGCCGGACAAACACAGCATCAATTAACAGAATTAAGCTATCAAAACATACCTCCTTGAACTATCAAAAAAGTTTCAAAATATGATACGTCAAAAATAATGCACTATAGCACACTATAGTCCAGTTAGTTCGTCAAGGGCGCGGATTGCACGCGATATTGTGACGTGTTCTGACGCCTGCGCACGATCCATGCTACTCCTGGCTGTCAGGCTCGATCCGTTGCACAACTTATTGATCGATAAGTAACTTGGTCGCAAGAGTGTTCCGATTGAGCGTATTTATTGATGCATCGAATAATTTCACGAAATATTTTTAGTATTTATACCTTTTTTTTGCTAAATCATCTAGGCTAGAGGTAGGTAGAGGCCTACTATCTGTTATTACTGTCAAATTGTTATTACAAAATTAAGTTGAATAAAAAATTAAGTAAATTAGTATCTATCCGCATTACAGAGTGAGGAACACAATATAATTATGTATTTTCATTTCTTGCATATTGGCAGACCATTGTAACTTTTATTTACTAGCAAATTAAGACAGCCTGTATAACGATCTATCGTGTCGCTATCTCGTTTAATAAAGACTACTGAGGCGCAGCTATCGAAGGATTGATTATAATGGGCCGGGTCAGTTTCACAACGGATCAAGATCAGATGAAAGTGACAAGGTCATTGTTGGCCACTGAATAAAGGCTTTGAAGAGAGTCAGGGTCGGAGACGAAATTTATACTGTTTATAGCTTTAATTCCATTCGAATCAAAAAATGTTTGTGAAATAAGATGCGATGTTTTGTTTTTGGATAAGTTTTTGAGGTGGTTTCTATTGTAGAAAACTAATTTCATGGAAGTTAGTTATGTTCTAATTATCCTACTTGATATTGCGATGAAGTATTAGCGATAATTATTATAAAAAACGAGCTTACCGCTGTTCACTTCCTTTTTACAATAACACGTAAAGTCGGTAAAAAAAATAAATACTTTATTTTTTCTACACCCGCTGTTTTTCTTCTCTTTTTCCTTCCTTTTATAAATCGATAATATGTTTATTCCCCATAGAAATCTATGAATACTTTATTTAACAATGGCAAATTTCATGCCCTTTTTTTCAGTTCAACATTGGATTAGCGAAGGTTTTTTTAAAAGCTTTCTGGTAGTTTTTGAGAAATCAGCGCGCCTATTGTCATGGTTGACCCGACGCCGTCGACCTGGTTTTGACCAATTTTCTTTCACTTCTGATTGGCCTGATTTAAATAAATTGGTCACTTTAATTCCATTTAGCTAAATTAAATCACCTACAATTTACCTCTGCATCGAAAAGGACGGTGGTTAAGTCCGAAGCCTTAGGAGGATGAACAATTCTGATACGAGGTTAAGGAAATAGAAGCCAATTCATCTCAAAGGCAATTATATATTTAATTACTTCTTTGTATCTGATTTTCCACTGCAAGACCTTTCCTAATGTTAAAAAGAAGTCTTTCGGCGGAAATGATGATGACAATTTCTTTTCTGTTCTTTTTTTTTCTGCTTTTGTGAACCAAATAATTTTCGTTATTGTAGTCAATCCGGAGAATGAATCCTGCGATATAGAAAGGTAGTCCCAACATGTCATCGTAAAGACAACTCTGTTAAAACCATGTTACGCTATCTTATCATTATTAACTATACACATTAAGAAAAATGAAAAGTTTAAAAAACACTAGAAAAACACGCTTAAGTGGTCACCTCACCTCGCCAATATAAAGGTTTTATTTAGACAAATTAAGTGAGCCCAAATTCGAGGCGTTTACTAGCCAAATTATTGTGTTTTCATCGGAATTACATATACCTACATTCCAGTTTTCATTACGCTACGACCCTTGGAAGATGGTTAAATTAGTTACCTTAGATTCCATTACATAGTTAGTCACATACAAGTGGACCTAATAAAAGCGTGTTCAAATATAGTTAATTTCATTTAAATGTAGGAGTGTTATGTTATGATGATGTACAAAAGTAGGAAAATGCAACTCTGTACGTTGATTGTATTTCCCTTGTGCATCACCCATATTACGTAGGTATTGTACATATTATGTCGTGTAACGTTCAGTCACTCAACTCCGCTAAATTAGGTAACAGTCCAAACAACCGCAAATAAAGTCGATCGACCGCTATAAAGGAACAATAAAGTGTTTTAGGGCCATAATCAGTTGGCCAAATGATTGCCCCAATTAATGCGATATTGTGACGAAATTGTGGTTGCGTTCAAGCGATACTGATACTTATTGAGATAAATTGACAAGATAAGACAGTGATCGCGCTATTAACACTCGGAAAGTGATTTGTGTTTTAATTAATGTAGAGCCTTGCCGTCTACCATAGTATTAAAATATCAACCTTATATTATACTTCGAAATTAACCATGTAATGCGCACTTATAATTATGATAATTATGCTATTGTCTAGCAATAATTACCACCACACTACTATTTAGGTATATCTATGTAGACACATTTTCCCTAAATTATGAACTAGCGACCCGCCCCGGCTCCGCACGGGAAAATGGTTATTGTGGGTTATCCTTAAGTATATTATGCATGTATTATACATATAAACCTTCCTCTTGAATCACTCTATCTATTAAAAAAACCGCATCGAAATCCGTTGGGTAGTTTAAAAGATTTAAGCATACATAAGGACATAGGGACAGAGAAAGCGACTTTGTTTTATACTATGTAGTGATATAGCTAATTTCTGTGTTGTTTTTTTTATGTTTGTCACACACTCCACCATGACTACCGATCATGTACGTCACTCTGTCACACCGGCGACTGTCAGCGGTTATGATATGATTGATGCTCTTAATTCATTCCACTATTCCACTTACATCATTATTACATTTAATTAAAGTCTTCAGTCTTCTAAATCTATACGTATATAATATTCAAGAATCTCTAAAAAGTAGAATCTGTTTAAAGTTTTAAAAGTGTAAGTAGAATGCCTCCTGTTTGCAAATAAAGACTATTTCTAATGTGTATTTGTAGTCCCTATCAAATCCCAAAAAGGCTTGATACATCGATTTTGCAGCACAACTGTAGATTAATAAAAAAAACGAGGTCTATAATAGTCTCTAACACAATGTGTTCGATAACTTTTTATCACTTTTATTTTACTAATAATTTTAATTGCCTATTTCGGCCAGACATTTAAAAAAGCATCTTTTCATTGACAACGTTGACCGCTGAAGTTCCACTTCTAACCAACCGAAACAAAGTGCAGCAATTAAGCAAATTAATGAATGACAAGGACTCATTGAGAAAATTAATAAATAAGACAAAGACCTCATTAGTTCGCAAATACCAAGATCGGTCACCGACAACAAGGTCGATCGCACTTCGCAACAGTAAACAGTATCGACTGTACAGTAGGCAGCACATACGGCTGGACATGTTGACCGCGAGAGTGCCTGTACTCCGTAGCGAGTGGGGTGAATTTCGTAGTGCGAATGTCCAACCGTATGTGCTGGCTTCTATACATTGAATGCAATTAATTCCTCATTGATTGATACAGCATAATTAGCGCAAATGAAGACTAATAATTTCGCAATGGATCGGAATAATTCCGATCAATAAAATTTCGCGTGAAGACATTCTAGGACAAGGAAATAGTTCCTCCTTTGAGGATCTTCGCCCGATTTATCAACTCGATCCTAATATGACAATTTCTTCCATAAATTTCAAATCAATATAGGTACCTAATTATAATATTATTTGACCATAGTCTATTGAGGAAGGTTAAGTTATTTGTCATCGATTTATTTTAATATTATGTTCTGTTGGTCTTCTCCTATCGCCCTGACTCCATTTTAGTCAATTACTTTCAATGTACAGACAAACGGGGTTCTACTGTTTTATTATATGTATTGATTTTAATAGCACTAGTTTATACTCGTAGCTTTGTGCCAGTGTGAATTTATTTATTATTATCTTTTCCTTATCTGTATGTAAGTGCATCGAGAAAGGTAACATAAATTCGAAAATCAAAGTCGCATTATGACATTATATTTTTGCCTTAGTCTCATTCAGAAAAAAAAATAGATTGAATGTTGTTACAAATTCTATCCGGCCAGTACGTAATCCGATATCGATTGGATACTGTCCATACTCCCACAATCGATTTGTTTGTCCTTGGCGGGCATTAGCCTACATTCAAAGATCGATATTGCGCCGAATCGAATCGGATACTACTCCATTCGGCTCTTTGGCCCACTTGGCAGAAGCCATAGTTTTGCAAGAACCCTTTGACGATGATAAATTATTGATTGATCTATTGTCAATTCAAGGTGAATAAACAGTTTCATTTGGGGCCTCAAGGCGGCAATTATGAACGGTTAATGCTTAGCCCTTTGTAATGTTTATTATTGAGCAATTGACATCAAATGTTTTAAATATTTTACTTCAGCATTTAAACACTTCTGAATAGAAGCGAATTTATCGATCAATTTACGCATTGTTTTTGATTAATTGTTATATTTATCGATCAATTTACGCATTGTTTTTGATTAATTGTTATTTTATGGCATTTTAAAAGCGATTGAGTAATGATTGAGATATTTTCTTAGTAATTTCATTGTAAATGTATTTGTGAAGATGCGACACGGTGCGAAGTTTCCTTTAGTTGTTCTTCTCCACAGATGGACGCCGCTTTTGAACGACCAACAAAAGTCCGGTGAAGCTTGATTCGAAAAACAAGCACAAATAAATAATTAAAAAAAGCGACCGGCCCTTGATATTTGTTAGCTTTAAAAAAGGGTTTTTGTAAAACCTTTTGTTTTTTGAATTATCAGCTCACTAAATTTACTTCCCTATCAAAAGAATCGGCCCTATATACTGAGTCACTTTATTCAACAACAAACACCTCTTTAGTTTATTCTATATGTCAATAATATTGTCCCACTTGATTGTCCATCTGTTACAGATGAAGAGCTGTTTTGCGTCGACCACGGTGATTGGCTGTTAGGTCGCAGGTCACCCACCAATTGTGGGATGCGCTCGCGCAATTGCCTCTGATCTATTTGCTCCCTATACTTGATTATGCCATTCGGCTGTATCTAATTCGAAATTTGAATTCATGGACTGATGAAAATAAAAATCTTTCTACAGTAAAATATCAAAAAATATGTGGTGAAAACGAAATAGTAATTTTTTTACTGTATTACATGAACCTCGCAATTCAGTTTTGTTTTATTAACTAGTAAAATTGCATAATTTATATGATCTCATGAATTTCTTTTTTTCTTTTTTCAGGTAAGGCTGCATCCACACACACACTACTTCTGTTCGCTGTAAACATAGGACAACAGTATGTACTATTATATTATGCATGTGGCTAGTAGATTTTTCTCGGAACCATATAAAAGGGCACGTCTATAAATTAGTTCTAGATCAAATTAATAAATATCTAGATTAAAGAGCGATATTTACTGTTACGTCACAGGATCTTCTACAGTTCGCATCTAGCTTTGTAACTCTATCTATAAAATCATAAAATCATATTTTATAGACCAGAATACAAGTATGTTATATTAAATTATACTATGCTTGCTTATTGTGTGGGTTTTAAGGTTATCCTACCTTAAGGATCTTCGCATCTTCCCGATTATCCACTGGATCCTAATATGATAAATTCTTCCATTTTTTTTACCTGTACATTATACTATTTCTTAAATTAATTAATTTCATAGTTCAAGCAATTTTATCTATAATATAAAAAAAATACATAGTTTAAAAAACTAAAAAACACGCTTCCTGTCCGCCACCTTGGACGTCCGCCATATTGGATTTAAGTCACGTGACTGTTTTTTCGTATTCCTGACAGCAAACCCTTTCATTTGATACCCATATCATGGGGGTGGATTTCAAACAGCCAGTTCGCCATCTTAGGGAGGCCACCATATTAGATTTGTAATGACGTTTCTTAGCTAGTCATGTATTGTCATCAGAACTCAGAGCGTGTGCAAAATTTCATCCTAACCGAAGACCGGGAAGTGGGTCAAATTAAGATTCAAAGATTTTTCTAGATACAATAATGGGAAGGCCGCCATATTGGATTTGTAATGACGTTTCTTAGCTAGTCATGTATTTTCATCATAACTCAGAGCGTGTGCAAAATTTCATCTTAATCGAAGACCGGGAAGTGGGTCAAATTAAGATTCCAAGATTTTTTTAGATACATTAATGGGGAGGCCGCCATATTGGATTTGTAATGACGTTTCTTAGCTAGTCATGTATTGTCATCATAACTCAGAGCGTGTGCAAAATTTCATCCTAAACGAAGACCGGGAAGTGGGTCAAATTAAGGTTCCAAGATTTTTTTTGATACAATAATGGGGAGGCCGCCATATTGGATTTGTAATGACGTTTCTTAGCTAGTCATGTATTGTCATCAGAACTCAGAGCGTGTGCAAAATTTCATCCTAATCGAAGACCGGGAAGTGGGTCAAATTAAGATTCTAAGATTTTCTTACATACATAGTTACTTACAAGTGAAGCTAAGATAAAGCGTGTAATGAATCTCAAAATATGTTGGTAAGCGCATAACTCAACAACGCCTGGACCAATTTGCCAAGTCTTTTTTTTTAAATGTTTGGTGAAGTCCAAGGATGGTTCTTATGGAGGGAAATTAAAAAAAAAACTTCATTCTCACGGGATTTTTTTTTAACGCGGGCGGGGCCGCGGGGCGGTAAGCTAGTTTTATAATAGATTTAAAGTCCTTTCGAGAAGATTTCGTTTGCTGTCAATTTTATTAAGGTTATATCAAGCAGCTAATGCGCGTGAGTTGATGAACTTGGTAATTAAATATCTTTTAATTTGGGTCGCGATTAGAGGTAGGCTTCGAGGTTATGACGTCACGGAGAATCGTGTAATTAATAAAATAATAGCTGTTTCTGATTGGTTATATTGCAGGCGTCTTATCGAAATATCCTGGTACGTAAAATAGGATTGAAAAGTGATTTCTCAGAAAAATTGCCTGTAAAGTTAAATTATTATTTTTTATGGTAAAGTAGTATGTGTAGAAACAAACAGAATTATCTTAATTCATCTTATAACCTACACATCATAATACATTTACTAAATATTACTAAGGTTATTGCCTTATAGGGTTTGATTACCTTGGTCACGGATTTTGCGAGTTTTTCTAATACCGGAAGATCCCGGCTCTGGCCTTGATGTTACGTACGTACACAAAATTGGACATGACCTTATATCAAGAGACACTGTTATGTCATGCATGCTTGTACCCAGCTAAGAGTGACTGTTACAGGGTCTTTCGATCAAAGTTTTCCAGTAGTTTTGCATTCATGAAATTGGTCAATTTATCCATAGGAATTTTAGTTACCATTAATAGATTATCAATGGAATTTTCATATTGTCATTTTTATGTCACATGACTGTAAATTTATCTGGTTTTCAAAATTCAGCTTTGGTTTTCTTCCAAGTTGTTCAATTCCATAGATATAGCAACACGAAAACTTTTTCAAAGTTTTACAGAAGCCAACACATGCGGTTGGACATTCTCACTGCGAAATTTACCCGTACCGCTACGGAATACGGGCGCTCTCAAGGTCAACATGTCCAGCCGCATGTGCTAGCTACTGTACCTTTCAGACCCTGTATACATTTTTGTTTTGAGCAAAAAGCACAGTATTACAAGGCCATAGAGTACCGCTAAGTAGAACTTGGTTCTTAACTCTACCTCCTCACCTTGATTATTGGTCATGCTAGAGAAAATTTTGATAGTTTTATAAATAGACTTAAAAGCGATGTAAGAGTCATTTAAATGTTAATATTTTCTTTATCTGTTATAAAATGGTTATGAATATGCAATATCGTAATTTTTGTGTCAAGGACTTATGAAAACATAGGCTGCACTAAAAATTTTACGTTTTAAATAAAAAAGATTTGAGTTAACTATTAATTATCTACCTTATTTTTACTTATTATTTAATCTATATTTATATTATTATAAGAAAGATTTGATTGTTTGTTTGCACCCGAAACTACTAAACCGATTTTAATGAAACTTGGTATATACATAGATAGATAGTTTAAATTTTGGGCAATAACATAGGCTACCTTTTACCGCGGGAAAATTCCTCATTTCCACTTGAAATCTGTATCTGCAACCGCGGGTGAAGCCGCGAGGCAGAGAGCTAGTTTTTTATAAAGTACGTATTAAAAAGGGCTGAGGATCGTTTTATTTCTACGACTTTATTATAGAGACTAAACGCTATAAGTTCAGTGATACTAATATCTTGTTAGCGTTTTATTTGTTCTTTAACAGACTGTTCCAGATATCGATAATTTAATCTTATCGACAAGTAAATTTTCGCTACTGGGACAGCTTAATAAAATTATAATGAAAACGGCGGTCCGTTATCCGGTTGTCGTAGTTTGTTTGCCATGTTTACGGCTTGACGGAATTGGATGAAATTTTGTTGTTGGTAATAGAATTTTACAATTATAAAATACCTATAACTACTTTTAAAAGTCGAAAAACAACGCGAGAGTAAGGACGAAGTACGAACGTGTTGGTTATAGTACCCCTCTCCCATCTAAAACACTTGACCAATTTAAATTAAATTTTGTAGCTTGTATCATATAAGCCGCTAAACATGAGCTACGTTTTACCATAGATAAAATATTTTCAAAGGCAGGAGGGGACGTGGAAGACCAAGACAAACATTTTAGACCAAGTGAAGGAAAAAGTTGAAGTCGTGTCGTACCAGGAAGTCAAGGAACTGGCTATGGACAGAGAGAGGTGGTGATTACTCCTCGGACAAGAGCCCGGCTCTTAAATTTTAAATGAATGAAAATCTTTTCCAATAGTAAAAGTCGAATAACGACACGACTATAGCGCTCATAATCAAAATTACAAAGAGACATGCACCACGCACAGTTAGCAGTCAATAAAAAATATGACGGTTTATTCAGAAACCACAATCTTATCGACGCAATTAATGAACTTGGAACACTTTATTTGAAAACGATAAACGAACCGTAAAACTAATTGAATTTCCATAGAACTACACCTGTAGATTAGTGCAAGAACTGTGTAAGGGTTTATTTACTTAGTATGTCATATACTAATGTATATAATATGTTGTGACTATTAAGTCAGCACCTTAGTACAAAATTCGACTAAAGTGTGAATTTAATAAGATAAACTCACCATAAATAAAATATTATGCTAGCAACAAAGGATAAGCCATTATATGTCCGTCAGACATTATACCAAGTAAAGCAGTTTAATATATTTGGTAAAATTAATAACCTATTTTGGCTATAAATAACTAAATAACAAAACGGGCAAACTGAATTATACTTGTGGAGCAATAAGTGTTAGCTAGTGATTAAAGATTTGCAAATTTTTATATAGTTGCAATGCAGATTTATGAGATACTATAATGCAAAACAGAAATTGCGCGCCCTGAAACGGTACTAAATCTTATTGTACTCGTATTCATTGACGAGTCTGCTCCGGATGTCTCGGCCATAAGCTGTAATAAAACAACTATGTAGCATGAATGAAATAGTGACGACGTCGCGACACTTACTCCAATCCCACACATGACAACAAAATGGTGTCACTGAGAAATCTTTTGTTATTCCCGTAGAAGCTGTTCATCCTACTATTCATACCTTCACATGAGCCAGAATCTATACAGATCTTAAGCTGTCAAGCATTTGATATGTATGTCTACTTAAACAAACATACATTTATAATATTAGTAGGATTTTGCTCCTTCCACACTTACGGTGCTTCCTTCAGTTTCTTATCCTATCATTCGTTTATTTACCTCTTCACATTTTCAGTCCTAGTTACAGGTGGGAGCGTTACAGTCGTGACCACTTTGTATTAAGTCCCACACGACACCAAAAATGATGTCACTATGAAGATAGTGGCATTATAACAAACATCCAGAGGACAAGTCTACCGTTATAATGTCTTTGGCTTTATAAACTTCCACTAAATCTTCGTGTATAGAAACCGAGTCAATGTGACTGCAAATATTAATATTTCAAAGTGTAACGGCTGTGGGCTGCGGTAGGCTGTGCCTTGCTGTTGTTGGATCTCGCTTCAATTGAGTGGAATGTGGTTTTGGAATGGCAATTTGAAATGTGTCATTATGTTGTGATAATTTATTTACACTGAATTCTGGATAGCGTCGATGGCCAAGTGGCTAAGCCCGTTGACTTCCATTTAAAAGTTAACGAGTTCAAATCTCGGCACGTACCAATGTGTTTTTTTACGTACCAATTTTCGAATTCATAGTAATTATTACCTGCACGTGCACACACCTGCGAAGAAATTCAAAAGGTTGTGTGTGAAGTTGACCAACCCGCACTGGGCCAGCGTGGTTGGTGTGGTGAGGCCTATTAACCCTAATATCGGGGTAGGCTCGAGCCCCTCGGTGGGGACGTATATGAACTGTTAACGAAAATTTGGAGAAGCTTAAAGCTTTAAAAAGAATTATAGGTCGATGCAAGAATTTGCACTATTGGTTGATGATTATGATATTGATGATCCACTTAATGTTACCTTTTCTTATTTCAATATCTAAGTAAACGCAGACTACTCCAGTTTTGATATAGAGCCTTCTACTTTCCCTGCATCCGGTGAAGCTTGATTCGTAGATTTCGCGACATGAGTGTAGGCCAATTTAAAAAAGAAGGTAGAACAACAGAATGGAGATTACTCTAATTAGCCGCCTTTTTTATCTGAAAATGCAGCACATATTCTACCACCAAGAGATCGGAAATTCCCCCTCCCTCGCTCCTCTGCTGCGGTATCACGCGAGCTACTTAAGCTCAGTTCAGTTTGACCTATACACCATGCTAAGTAGTGTTGCTTTTACCAATAAGACCTCAGCAATATTAATGCCCCGTTAAAACAAAGATAAACAAACAAACACCCAAGCAGCGGCAATACCCGACAAGTGGGAGGCTGCCGGCGCCGCGACCCACCTGCCTGCTTGCCGCGGATTTATGCGCCAGCGCACACTACCAGAGCGATCGCCAGCCAGACATATAGCCGGTCTAGATAGAACAAAATGTCTAGAATTCTGGCTAAAAAGCCCTTTTTATGTATTTGTTAATTTTACTCGCCAATCCGTTAGTTTCGTTGGTTTAGAAGAAACAATTCGGGGAAAAAAAAAATAGAACATGCATTTAAAAAATGGAGGAAATGGGACCATCCCTCTATATCACAATAGGCTATTTGACAATGCGAAAAATAAAGTGTTAATGAGGAAGTGTCCTAAAAAAATCTAATTAGTCCGTCAGTTAGATTACAAAAAAATAATGTACACGTATTTTTTTTTTCGTCTGGCAAACGAAAAATGCCGACGATACAGCACTTTGAAATTTCCAGTAACGACACGCCGCCGTACAAATTTAGAATCGATTACTTTTTTCCGAGGACACTTCCCTATTACTGTAATCAGTATGTAATGTAAGTTTAAAAATGGATATTTACTATGAGAAGTTGAAAATAATAAATAATTAATTTATGTAAAAATCCGTAAATAAAAATGTATTTTTTTTGGCGTTTGTCACGTGACTCAAAACGCTCCTGTTTGGTCGGGTATAGGTCATAATATCACTAGCCAGTAAACATCGTTTTCTACTTAAGCAACTTGTAGTAGTAGTACTGGCTAGTGACGTCACCGATGCCATTGCGACGCCATATTGTCAAAGTAGCGTTTTGGCGCGCTACTTAAATATTGAATTTTTATTTTGATATTTTTCAGGAAATATGTACCAGAATTAAAAAATACAACTATTACTGGGATCCACAAACTCTACTGAATAATAAAAAATATATTTTAAAAACCAGTCAAATAGCCTATTATCTGTCAAAGAGCTGGAGAAACCCGCCGTATTGAAATACCCTCCAATAGAATAAGACAAAACTATGTCTGTTACAAATGAAACCCCATGCTAGCGAACAATCGGAGGTCAATAAAAAAAAGCCATGGTCCTGTTCCACTGTTCTTTGTCGAAACTTTTATTATTGAAAATGTAAAGAACATACTGATTGTATGTATGTAGGTATATTTATGGTCTTGCCTTCTAATAATATTGTTCGATGATCCTTAGAACTACGTGACGAAAGTGCATCGAGTGATCTTGCTTGACATGTCATGCAAGCATGCCTGTTGCGCGGTATGTGTTGATTCTGTCACGCCGCTACGAAACAAATCAAAATCTCTGTACTGGTGATCGTTTCGATGGACTATTTATTCCGTAATATTAAGGGCGGAATACATAATTCAAGTGTTTCTACTGCAAGCTATTCAGCCATCAAGTTACCTGTTCTGTTCCCCTTTGAGCGTTGTCAGGCGCTTTGTCATAAATTGTTACAAGTATACTTGCTGGAAGACTTTACTCGAAGCTATTTACAAACTATTTGATGTCCATTGCCTAGTCAGTGAGTCTCAAATATGAACTATTCAATTTTTGTCGTACTGCCTAAGCAATGTAATTGGAATTTTGCTTCTAAATTGTAGTTTCGTGCAAAACGGCTCTGGAAGCAACAGTGCGCTACTTCGCAAGAATTTCCAAGGTTGTCGATAATCTATTGGTTCGGGTTTGTAGGATTTAAAATAATACGAGATAAAAAGAAACAGCTGAAATACTTATAGGACAATTTTGGCAAAAGGTACCAAGGTACCTTAATGTGGGCAACATAAGTGCATGTTAAAATATCCCTACATTTGGTCGGTGCCAGACGTGTCTTAATATTTCACTAAGGGGCTGCTATCATCACCAGGTATATCGTAAAGTAAGTTTTTCACTTACATATCCCAAATGCAGCACAGCAGTAAATAGTTGATAAATTCATTTGCATTTGACCATAGTTCTTAACCAAACGTTACACAAAATCCATCTAGTACGTTTCCGAAGCATATTGTAAACTGGTCACCCATCATAACCTCGTTACTCAGTTCTCATGCTGTTTCCTTTGATAGTTGTCAAGCATACTGTCCTAACTGTACTTTGCTTATAGCGACAGGTACCAACATTCCGCTGTGTCTAAGAGCTAGTTCAGTTTCCATCTAGGTCGTGACGATACTGTTAAAACGTCTATAAATGAGACGTCTTCCTGCCATAGATACTGTCACTGCCAAGTGATTTATACTTAAAAGCCAATACGAGATTTTGACATCTTCTATTTCAGTAGCTATGCGTGAAAAGGGGTTTACAGTTTAAAAACTAAAAATGAATGTAACTATTTATTTGGTTCGATTGAGTTTAGGGCCATATTTAGTATACGTAATGAATGTGTTTATTTTATTTTATTATTTATTGCACACAAACATTTTACAAATACAGGTATTAAAAAAGTAGACACAACAGGCACAGCTTATCTCTCACGAAATGTCTTCCAGCTGGCCTAGTGTGCTGTGTTTTTGATACATCATTGTAGGAATATCTATTTACAGAAAGACTTGGTTGTTATGACAACCAGATTGGTATAGACTATAGTCAGTACAATTCCGAATTTACCCATTATTTGTCAATGTTACAGTAACGGGCATGGTCTAAGAAAACAAGGTCTAACCACTAGACCACGTGACTGATACGAGCCTACGCCATTTCTACGTCAGTTTGCCTATTTATCCTTGTCGAATGCGTGTAATAGACAAGGATGAACAGCGCAAAGTGACGTAGGCTTGTGTCAGTCACGTGGTCTAACGGTTAGACCTTGTTTTCTTGGACCATGGTAACGGGTAAGAATAAAGGACTTGTTAAGCTGTCAATCAATGTAGTCATGACGCCTTCCTCGACATCAATACACAGCACAATTTGTTTTCAATCGGCTAAAGTAAAGAACGCTTATTAACCTTGCCAAATTTATTAGCGAATTCGAACTACGTTACTCTCGCAGTTGGACCTAAACGCAGCAATGTAACTCGTATTTAGTGACTGAATTTAGCAAGTTATAATAAGCGCTAAAACGTGTTTGAGACCGGCCGATCAGCTGACGAGAACAATCCTCGTAACCGACAGGCTGTGAAGGCACAAACAAAACTTGACATTCACCTTTCCACGGCGGTTACGGCCAATTTCCGGTCGGCGCGAAAGTTGGGTGACGCGGCCAATCGATTCGCAGCTGATCTGGCGGCGGTAGGGCTGCTCGTCATCAATTTGCATTTGTTTTTGTATGATTATCAAAATGGCGTCGATGCTCTCTTACTAATAAACCGATTTTAATATAATACTTAAATTGTGTTTGTAGTGATTGTAAATGACGGTTCAGCTATACAGTATGCTAGATGTGGGCAATAGTGGACATACTAAAATAACCCTGTCTAAATTATTACTTTAAGTGTACACTGTAGAGTCAAGTACAAATCTCTATCAACAGTCCAAGAAAATAATTGTATTGTTCAGATCAATCTGTGGATCAAGTTCCGATTCATTCGCTCTTAATTTTCATGTTTCGTCTTCCTCACCTTTGTAACTAATAATCTAAAAATAATAATAAATTTACACCTGTACATGTACTGTACATTAAAATCATTTGTGAAATAGTTTGTCATTCACTTTTAGTACAGTCATCTTTGTTAAAACAACGCATGATGTAACATTTTCTAACCATGTGGCAGCCCTACTACTAGACGTTAGGCGGTTCAAGTTCAAGAACAACGCTTTCGAATGGAAAAGTCGATAACAACCAATGGCTGACATTTGACCCTTAGAATTAATAGCCTTTAATACGACATCGTAGTCACAAGTCACAACTGATGAAAGTTGCCTGAGTAGACAAGTTGCGAGACAATAGAGCTGTAGACGATTTAACTAGGTAGGCTAAACTAACACATAATGGAAAAAGCTTAAAGTTCAAACTGAAAGGGATGCCGTCCTATTCTATACTACTACTATACCCCATTAAAGGGCTTTAGGTACCCGATGATTTGGATGATTGAAACCACGATCTTTGAAGAAGCCATAGATAGATGCATTAACCACGAACGTCAACATGCTGAAATGAGAGGAACCTAGGTAATGTATGCCAGGCAGAAAACGGATGATATGAATCACAATATTGACTCGTTTTGTTACCCGAAAACCGTGTCGATTTGCGTTTTGCCCAAATACATACATCCTTTTTAGGAGCCGAAATAACCAGGAGGCACAATCATGACGTGACAGAACTGTGACAAGTCCACGTAAAGCCCATGTTTGGGCCAGTTTGAGTCATATTTAAAGAGCAATGTAGGGTCACAAGTTATTGGGAATTTTGTTTCCTGTCGTCCGATTGCTCACATTTAATTGGAATTCACTGTCAACGTTTATCGGTCGCTTTATGTAAAAGGATTAAAAAACGTTCGCCCATTAATAGAATTGCACTTTCAGTCTGTTGCATTTGAACGTTTTTTGCATAATACTTATTCAAGTTTAAGTTCGTGGATAGTATTACAAAAAGTAAATTGTGAGTTAAAATTTTAGTATACGTGTCCAGATTGTAGATATTTCGATGGCATCTTTTGTGTCTATTAACTAGATTATAACTTCCGTCGTTTGCACTAGTGATGGTAATGATTGCAATAGCAATGACCGGTAGCCAACATCCGATAATAGAGAAGTGTAATTGATGGTTTACTCCAAAACAATACAAACATCAGCATCAGGTGTTTTGGTTCCCAAGACATCGGATTGGTTACGTAACCTTGTTTTGTGCGAGAACGCTCGGAAGTGGCGATTAGAAAATTGTGGCTGCACATCCAACGCGACCACTTTCACTGACTTTGAACCGGCGCGCTCTTGAGCTGATTATCTTGAATATATTTTTGTTTTACCCGTGAGACGTTGCATTCGTGATTAATGCTGTGTCACGCGGTTCTATGAAGTTTGTATCTGGTTTTGATCCAATGTTTCATCAAACGTTTGGTTCTTTCTAACTTTTCGATTGATGGTAATAATTCTTTTGGATGATTATATTACATACAATACAACTTACTGAACTTTTTTGTGATTTACTTGTAAAACATATTTTACAATTCCTTCCTTTCATAAACAAAAATTTACTTCTTTTGTGAACATTTCATTGTGTTTACAATGAATTCACAAATGTAAGTATTTATATGTACTCGTACCAGTTTTGACCAAACACTAGAAAGTTGGCTCTATTTTTGACCTCTGTGTGTGTACGTTTTGTTATGCCGTTACATAAGACTCTTGTTAAATCGCCGTGTGTATTTTCTATGGCTTCAAGTTTTTGAAGAAAAAGTGTGACTAATCATGGTCAGCGCGTGGCGTGGAAAGTTGAAGATATATTAACTGTTTTTGTTCAGAAAATTCGCAAACTGATTGATCGATTTGTTTTTAAAATTAGAGAATAATGTTTATCCTTTATTGATTGCGATAACGGCGTGTCAAGTAGACACTTTCAGACCATAAAATGTAAGTCCTATTTATTTTTGGTTTTCATTAGATATTATAAGTAAATATAGTACGATTTAGTTAGGTATGTATTTCGCGCTGTTACATGATGTTATATTACTATTATGGCGACCACATAAATGTGACTGAACCACAGGTTATGTGATGTGACTAATGCTAAGTTATACGTCATAAAACAAGTTTAGCTTCTATTTTCGTGCCTGGCGCCTTTTATCAAAATTGCCCTAACTATTTCTAAAGTAAATGTATGGATATAAGTTATATAGTTTATTTTAAACGTAAACTTATTTATTTTGCAAACGTAAACTGGTCGTGTTTCTTAAAATTTATATTGACTTTAGATCGATGTTGTAATCAGAAATTCTTGTTAAAATATACAAATTAAAATGTATCAACAATTTTCCTTCAAATCACGTCAAAGATAAATCTCAAAGTCAAACCTAATGAATCTGGTATTCAAATATAGAATAAGTCCAAGGTCACATGGTTCAGGCTAGATCAAAAGCACTTAGAGTTTAAGTGCTAGGTATAAGGTAGCCCTAAGTCGGGTCTCCCTGACACCTTTTCCAAGCCATTTGCATACCGCCTGCTCCATTCACTTGGTGGATGATTAAGGCTGATTGTAGACTTAACTGGCAACAAAATTTAAGTTCATTCTTGTTTAAAATTGTTCTTTTTCTCCCTACCTGACTTACTGTATCATACTGTCATCAATATCATCTATTCAATGTAGGGAAAACAAGTAATTTAATAAGCAAGCAATCTTTTTGTTTCCCCCGATTCTATATTCCGTTCAGCTAAATAGCCGGGAAATCGAAACTAAGAAAACTATTAAAATTATTTAAATCCTTCGAACATATTTATATACGTCTAGATTTTTGGTATATAGTCTTGTTTTTTATTCGGCTAAGAAAAGTTAAGTGAAATCCATTTACAATTCCTCGTGCATAAGCTTCACTATTTCTAATAGTCTTATCACGTCTAAGCCTAATCATACTAATATTTTTAAGTGGAAATATTTATATTTTCGTGTGTGCGTGTGTGTATGTTTGTAATGATTAAGCTCAAAAACTACTGAACCGATCTCAAAAATTCTTTCACCATTAGAAAGCTACATTTACCCCGAGTAACATAGGCTACCTTTTACCGCGGGAAAATGGCTCATTCCCATGGGAGAAACTGTTGACGCGGGTGGAGTCGCGGCGGAAAGCTAGTGTTTTATATACGCATTTGTATCTTTTCTCATAAGATCGATTTGTTTAATTGCGCTGTGCCGGCGCCTACTGGCTTGAGATTAGTTATAATTTATACTTTGTAATGAGAGATTATGGTGATCAGCAATCTTGTAGCACAAAGAACCTGTCTTAATACTTATTCTCAAGGCCTAGTTGGAGATAGATAAATAATAAATATGCATGCAACTGTATTTTATATTATAACTAACGACCCGCCCCGGATCCGCACGGGAAAATGGTTATTGTGGGTTATCCTTCAGTATATTATGCATGTATTATACATATAAACCTTCCTCTTGAATCACTCTATCTATCTAAAAAAACCGCATCAAAATCCGTTGCGTAGTTTTAAAGATTTAAGCGTACAAAGGGAGGGACATAGGGAGGGACATAGGGACAGAGAAAGCGACTTTATTTTATACTATGTAGTGATTAATATTATTATCAACAACAAACACAAATGCATCCTGTGAATGCACACAATCAAAATAATGTTCATTTATTTACTATATCATACATTTTAAAAACATTGATTTTATTCTAATTAATAAGAAATTCAACGAACTAAATAATAAGTATGTGTTTATTTAAACTCGGGCCTCTGTTAGCTAAAGTAACATGACTCGCAAAAGTCAAAGACAGATTTACAACAAAGAAGCCACCTACTGTCACATCGTATCTTGCTCAAGTCAAATGTGGCTTGACCCTAATTATCGGCACTTAAAAGATAAGGGTCTACGCTCACATCGTTGTACATCAGCGACAAGCTTAATGACTTAATCATGTAATCTCTGCGAAACGTAATGTTATGTTGGTTTTTGTTCAAAAAAAGAACGAGTTGAGCAAGACTTAACTGGCTAAGCCGCTGGGAACAATGATCGAGCATCAAGTGATTTTTTCTGCGTGCGCGCAACATGATCATTACGCTATTTACGCTCCAGTTTTGCATATTATTGGCACTTGACATGGAAAGTAGTTTTGATGCTTGATTTGCGATGTAATCGAAACAAAACTGGTTACGCTCGTTATGTTCGTCCTGTGATTTGTGACTACATGCGCTTTCGCGTAATCTGTGTTTTATTACCTAAGGCGCAAGAAGTATACAAATTGGTCTATTAATCAGTGCAGAACTTGCTTAAAAATACTGTTTCACTTTATACAACTTACATTCTGTATTACTGACTGGGGTTATACCTTGTATTCAAAGAAAAGAATGCAGTCCTTAGTCAACCAGTGGTTTGTCAATACTTTGTAGTAGGTACTATTAATATACCATGTGATTTACTCCTTGGTCAAGTGGTCTAAAGCTAACAGCCTCCGTGGTCAAGTGGTCTAAAGCTCGCCTGACGTTATGGAGGTTCCGGGTTCGAATCCCGGTGGGGACTCGTCGAGCAAATATCACTTTGTGAGACTTTTCTCAGTTTGGTTAGGACATTGCAGGCTGAATCAACTGATTGGCCGAAAAGAAAGATGATTCCGTGCTTCGGAAGGCACGTAAAGCCGTTGGTCCCGGCTACTATCTACGGATGTAGTCGTTATTGGAGCCATGTCGGAAGCCTAAGGCGGTTCTATAATTCCGACACCAGGGTTTGTGAGGTAGGTTAACCTCGAAATCCACACGATAAGCTAAGTTAAGCTAACTCCTTTTAGCATGCAGCGGTCAAAGTCCTCCTGACTTGCTTGACATGTCAAAGAAATCGTTACGACCGCGTCCTCGATAAAATTGCCTCCGCGAGATATTTTAATTAAATAAATTGTGTCCGAATTCCCTTTGAGCCGGCGACACTTGCTTGTGAAGTGGTCCTTATGAGCCGAAAGGGTGTATAGCTGCGAACAACCCGGCACGATCACATTGCGTCGAGCGATTTGCTGGTAACCGTTACTGTCGGTTGTATTGTAACCTGTATACGAGTTATAGGGCTACTACGGCCTATATCAGTCCATTACTGGCCTAACCTCTCATGATCATGATCTCTTGAGAGGAAGGTAAGTATAGCAAAACTGCAAGCGTCTCGGTAGGCTGGAAACTGTAGTTATTGGTGCATGCAAGCCGATTCATATAACCTATTTTTGTTCCTGAGATCGTCTTCTGATACAACGTCTGTTGGGTTTGCCCAATTCTAAGCCGGGAGGCACCTAGTTTGTAGAGCAACTGGATACAAATTTCCTTTTAAATACTTCTAATATTACTTTTCATTTGTGAAATTGATGTAATAAACCATGGAACTGTATGTAATGGTGATTTGTTGCATAGTATAGTGCGCAAGAATTTCTGGCATTTTCGTGAAAGGTGTTACAGAAAAGTGTCGTAATACTCGCATTTGACAGCCCTGGTTGTTGCGACAAATTGCCCCGGACGCCATTTTGGACGCCCAATTGCTGTTTAACGGCTGTTCACCAGATTTATTCGCCTACACACCTTGTTATTAACAACTGTTTTAAAGGGCTTTAACTAATAAAATAACTAAATGTCGCTGGCTGGAATGTTGGATTTCATGCCGTCATAAACCGACTCACTGATCATTTCTCTACGCTTTTCTTGATACTTAGAATTTAATTTCCCTTCAATTCTACTGACTAGAAGGGTGTTTGTTCATTAATGGGTCATAAAATATATTTTCTTAACACACGAAGAATGTCAAATCCAATCAAAACGTCTTTTCTCTCGCCTCGTTTGGTTTCTTTTAATTAATGGAATTTCCACAGTGGAGGACTGATCGACTGGAGCTCTTAATGGCAGCCAGTTTTTCTCGTGAGTTTTGAAATAAAATGCATTCTCCGTACCATGAATGGACCTAATGCTTCAACGTATATCGTCATTAACAGACTGTTGTTGAGGTGTGAACTACCGTGGAGTACTTAGAAGCAGTCTATCATTATTACCTGGAAATATTCCATCCTATTCGTTGAATTTTTGTTTGCAATCTATTTAGCTCTAATCGGCTTTAGCTCTTGCTGATGTGTCGCTGTATTTAAAAGGATTCTTAAGGTATTTCACAGTCAGCAAAATTGTTCGGGAGCTATCAATTACATTTTATAGGATTTAGGATTTGGAATTCTTAACTCCACATGATCCAGAAGTCCTCGAGTCAATTTTCTCAAGGGAAAGCTGTATGAAAAAGGAAAGTCCGGCAGGTGTATCGTGTACCTCCACGGGGAATGGCATGCGACTATTATTAGACTGCGACCGGCGCCGGCGCACGCCAACGCACAGGGTGCGCACTGCGCCTGCACGCCTCCCATAATTATGTAACCACTTGTCCAATTACCACTCTGTCATAAATATTGTTATTAGCAACTGTAAAGTTTACAGGTTTGAGTTCTTCAGGGTTAGATGAAATTTTTTTAATGATAAATAAAAAAGACACAAAATAAGTATTCGAAATGCTGATGTCGTTGATCTAATCGATAAAGGAAAGTGGGCCTAAAGCATTACCTTGTTGTAGTAATTTTATTTTATTTCTAGTAAACAAGGAAAATTTATGTTCAGTATTGTTCAGAGTTCATTTAAGTCCATTATGAAGACACTTTACTTGCCTTATCTAACATAGTACAAACTAGGAAGACATAAAATGATTAGGAGTGCGAACATCCTATAGCGCGCGTTATCAGGCACCACAGCGGCGCCATGGCTGCGCCCGCGCCAATAATGCTAAGCACCGGGCGATCATAACACGCCTAATGGCGTACTCTATAGTCTAAAGAGTATTCGAGAGTAAGACCTTATTCATAACGACGATTCGGATAGTCGAATATTAAACTCAATGTGACTGTTATAGAATAGACTTCTTCTAGTAGGTATCTAACAAAATTCGTGAAGATATGGTAAACTATCAATAGTATTTAGGTGGGTGGCACTATGCGTTTGGTTCTTTTTTTCATTGTAATTATTTGGAAAACCTGGAAAGCACGCTACGGGCCGAAATATCGTGTAGTGAGTTTAAATTAACATAAGTGATATTTTTTTTAAACAACGATACAGTTCATCAAGGCTTCATATTTGCATGTGCTTGCGTCTACGATGTAGCCAGTCCCTTATTTCTCAGTACGTCAGAGTTATCTGAAAGGGTCCCATCGCAAGGCACGAAGCCAGCCATTGTTAACCACCGGGAACCGTGTTTTGCCTAGGCGCATGCAACGCAGGATTAATGCTGGCTCGGTAATAAAAGATGATTTAAGACCTGGAAAAGGCCTTTATTTGTTAATTGACTTGCTTTGTTCTCAGCGCGAGCAGAATAGGCAGCAGGCTCGCAGTCTCATTACATTACACACATGGGGTTTAAAGCGACGAATTAACTCTCAAACTTTATACCAAAGTTCTTTATTGAACCGGCTAAGTCTTCTGAACTGGCTGCTTTATATCGGTTCTGACTATTTCCATAAAGCTTTAGATGCTATGACGTTCAAGAATTCAGTCTGCCAGAAACGATAGTGCCTCAATCAAGTATTTTCGTTTGACAGTGTTACTGCTAGAAATTAGCACTTCTGAAATTAACTGAGAATATTCTACAGCTAGACTGCCGTGACTCTACATTTCTCGTTTTCAATTGACAGTTACTTTATGGAATTAAAATAAGTAAAGTAAAGGTTAAGCATTTCTTCAGCTATAAACTTCAGGGTAACGATTCCAGAAAGGACTAAGGGTTATTAGGACGAGCAGGAGCCGTGATGTGCGCCGGCGCAGAACGAAGCACGCGAGCGTACGCGCAGGATATACCTTGTGGCTTCGTTCGTGGGAACGTATCGTGACCTTATACATATTGCTTATAGGTCAACATGTTCATAGACAATAAAATCTGCAGTTTAAAGTTCTTGAAGTTGAGACCCCTTCATTTTAGATACCTATTTCGCTTGCTCTTAAGTTCATACATAAGTTTATATTAAAAAAAAAACAAGCTGTATCCAGGTCAGATTGCTTTCTTTTGGCTTGATCTGATATCTCAAACCAAGACAGTCAATGAGACAGCGTATTCAAGACTTGGAGACGCTTGCAAGAAGCTGCTGGATGTGGTTAAAAAATGTCTAGCAAATTCCCGGGTTATTGTAACACTTCACTTATGAATGCCTTTATCAAGCTGTGGTCAGTCTTTCTTCAGAACGATGTTTTTTTAATGATTATTATTGAAACCCCTAGAATTATTAGTTTCTTACTCACTATTTATCAGATCTAACAAATATAATCCAGACTTTCACCTTACTCAAACAAAGATTACAAGTAGCTTTATTAGTGTACTGTGGCACTAGGAGCGATATAATTTTATCTGCGGTTTGCGGTTGCGCCCGCGCATTCGCCTTGAAGTGTTATGTTGACAATGAGCTCGCCCGATCGAGGGCCGTAAGGCGAGATTGTTTGAAAGGGGTAAAGTGCTTTGTTATGTAAAGGGAAATTATGTTTTGAAAGGTAGTATGGGTTGAATATCGTATGGGTTGTGAAGTCGATGACCGATCTAGCGAACTTAAATGATGTTATTGTGTTAGTGAGTTAAAATTTATTATTGTGCCACTATGTTGAACTAATGTACATTCATGTATATCAGCTGTCAGACTCCTAAATACTGTCTCTGCGTAGTTCGGGATCAGGCCGAGTGTGAGATTATTATTATTAAAAGTTTAGTGTATTATCGTGTAACCTTGGTACACCAAGATGTCTGTTTACCTTTGCCTTGATACAACAGGCGTCTTCTGGGTGAGCGTCTACCAGCATCGGTCACTTTTAACCTGATTGTGGTCAAACAAACATCACATAAAAAAACATTAAAGAACTTCTGTACCAATCAATCTTTTTTTTTTAGGTGCTGTAATAACCAAACATCCTTCGATTGATTAGGATTATTGAGCGTAGAGAAAGTAAGAATGCAAGATTGTTTTCGTTCCGGGTAGTTGCTTAAGCATTATCATATCTAAGCATACTTTGTACCGTTGTTTATTCTTAAATAATATTGGCAATAATTTGTGCTTATCTATAAACTTCATTATGAAATGGTGAACTTCAGTATGCATTAAAACTTATCTCTCGTTCGTTGTGTTATATTCGTCATTATCAGCTGGCAATGGAAAGTGAAGTTATTTTAATTATTATTTCTTAGTACTAATCTAGGTACATAAATATTTAAAGGTCAACAATCTTTGCACAAATTGGGGTTATCATGTGGTGACTAGTATGAACATTTTACTCAGATAATGTTAGTGGATAATTCCTTACTTAGAAAACTTATCAGTATTATAAACCAACAAACAGTTTATTAAATTGTATGAAACGGTTTTATTTCATACTAGCTTTTCGCTCCGCGGCTCCGCCCGCGTTAATGTCCTTTCCGATCTTCTATCTCTGTATCAAGCTCTTTTTTGAGCAAAAGTGGTTTTGGCGTAAAAGTAACAAACATACAGACAGAGTCACTTTCGCATTTATAATATTAGTATGGATTTCAATTTAAAGAACAAACGCCATTTACGAGTATATTAGTGTCGGTTTACATTTACAGGATGGAGATTTTCCTAACGGTCTTTTAATTTTATAGCTGTAAACACGGTTAATAGACAGTAAACTGGGTTTATCTTCTAATAAACTATTGATGTTATTTAATAAATTATTAGATTATATGTCATACATAGCTTTATTCTATTCCGCGTGTAATAACAACATGACTGTAAATGACCAATATATATAGCTGTAAGTAATAAAACCTTCGCTTTTAGATTTCATTTATCTATACTACTCTTTTACGTTATTTCAAAACACACAAATGGAGGGTAATATGATTATTCTGATTTCCTTCCGACAATCTGGTGAAAGCATTACGGGAAGTAGCCAGGTTCAGTACACATATAATCAGTCGTTGTGCATATTCTTGGGAAGTTTTCCGACTGAAAAAATGATGATAATGATGTGATGATCGTTTCGATACATGAAGTCTTTTTAAGTCTAGTAAGTGTCTAAACTCGTAAGTAAAAAAGGATTACATTTCTTTGAAATAAAACATCTTAAACCTAATTATTTAGACTGATATTCTTTTAAAAGGCCCCTCTAAAAAGTTGCAAGTTCACCAGGGTATCATCCTTGGCCGCCGCTCGTATCTTGTAATTAGCAGGTGAATATTCAAGAGGTGCGCAAGCGCATACGCCGGAGCCGGAAGACATGTTCCGGCGCCGCTGGCCTTTCCCAAGACACTCCGGGTTAGGAGAACGGAGCGTAGTTAGGTTTTTGATTGGAGTTCGTTTTGGCCTTACCAAATTCGTTAGAATTTCTTTTTCTAAAGTTTTAAGGCATATTAACAAATAGATAAATGTGTAATAATAATAATCGTAATCATCGTGCTTTTTTTGCTCCTAAATGTTCAGTAAAATCTACCAGGATCACGTCAATAAAAAAATGTTAATCTACCTTACTAATACAAAAAAACCATCCTCATCGTTGACAGATTAGATAATTTATCTAGGGGTCTTTAACTAGTTCATAAAACTTCAAAATCCTTTTGTCAATATCATTTCCCACAAGTCCAAAATCCGAATGCCTACCCCATTCCTTTGATCTTCAACCGGCAGTTAAATGTCATTAGAGAATTCTTAAAAGAAAATGTTCAACAACACGATATCTAAGATGCTTTCTTTTTAATTAACCATTTCATTCCGAGATGCCTCTATGTTCAATCGCTTCCCATACATTTAATTGTAAAAATTCCTAAAACTTTAATAACGAATTGGTGAAATTCATCAACTATTATACTTCTAGTCCTTTCATTTGATACTGGTTTAGTAATAGCCTTTTTATTGCTTGTGACTGCACGCACGTATTGTATCTAATTATGTTATAAAACCACCAGTCTTGTAGCATCATTTCCATAAGATGTTATTTCCCTCAATACAACTTCTTTGGGATATTGCACGAACATTAGAAACAGTACTCGTAGATAAGGTAGAGTTGTCAGTGTTGCCAGTTTGATATGGAGTCGCGCTGAGTGCCGTAATGGCCGAACGGTGCACGTCGTGAATACGAAGTTGCTCGAGCCGCCTCCAGCGCCCATTACAATCGTGGAAAAACATTGTCGGCCCGTTGTTCGCCGCAAATGGCGAAAAGTCGTAAAGATAACCGCCCGATCTGATCTGAGAAAGAAGAGATTAGACAGAGCTTATTTATGTAAGGGCTCAGACTTTTGTCAAGATTTGATCTCGAGTTAGATATGAGTTTATGTTTCGTAATATAAACGAAGAACAGTTATGCGGAATGTAAACTTGGCATTATTAGAGGGTTTTGTGACACGCTTATTGAAAAAGCACATCAGATAACGAGTAATATCCTAAGGAGCAGCGAACGCAAATGGCGACGATCATTATCTAAACGATCGAATCGTTTGCACCGCACTAGAGGACGCAATTATCACCTACTGAACAGCTGACACCTGTTGCAGCATGCTAATGGACCCCGTAAATCAGCACCGATGGAACAGATACTGCTTATGGTCACGCGCATGCCTTTTGGGTACCCCGCGATGAGGGTCCAATTACAGCCGATGGAGAGACACCCGACGTTCACTTATACCCTATTCGGACAAAACCGCGTCTCCCACTCGATAGTTAAACCCTTCTAGGAAACACCAATCCCCTTACTCCTGACTTCTTGACGCCCGTCAATGCTCGGAACTATCTTGTTTACTCGAATGATATTTCCAAGTCAAGGCAACTCAAGCGCTTCTATCTAAGGATTGCCACATCGCTTCTCTCTTGAAATTGAAATGCTCTTTGTAATTCTGCGATCGGAATTCTCGAGCGATGTCTCATTTATTGTGCGTTTGCGAATTAATCTTTCTCTTGTAGTTTGAAGGTCGACCATTTAAGGCGATGGTTAATTAAAGCTAGCTTGTGCAGAGCGATGTCGTCGACGGTTTCCTCGTTAAACGTTTTGATTTACGCGTCGCCGGCATTCGGCATCCTTGGCCGGCACCCAACCTGCGACCTTCCGCAAAAGGCCCGGGTGATTCACAATGTTTTCGTAGTTGTTTTGTCTGACAATAGATCGGGCCATGTGTGGGGCACCGCGAGGCATCTCAGTCAACGACCGGATCGCGAATTCCCGGTGAATGCCGACGGTGTTCGTCACGGGGAGATTCATGCTAATGATATGCAAAGGCGGCCGTTAGGAGCGCGCCCGCGGCCCATGAACCCAAACCCAACTGCGATTTTTTTGCGCAGATAGCATACTAACGACGCAGCCGCCGACATGCCTTACGTGGCGCAGACGTGTCATGCACAGGCGCACGGAACACGCCAACTGGAACTGGCCTTGAATAGAGACGTCGCGTTATGTAATTAAAAATTTCTGCGGAAAATTGTTAATGTTCCCACGGGCGGAGCGTGGACGCGCTAATTGGTCCGCAATCGCCGCTCTAAGCGAATTAATTTGCGTCCGCGCACTATAATCCGCCGCAACCAGCGGTTATTTAATTTCGCGCTCGGTTAACATACGACGAGTCGATGGCCGTTTTTTGTGTTTACAAATTAAGGTAATTACCGTAATACCCCTGTCACAACCTTTTAAGTTCAACGCACGCATTACGCGCCCGCCGTTTGCCGCCACTGATTTTGACTCTTGCTGCCTCGAGATTGGGGTTGATCCGAATTTTGGTGTTTGGGCGTGAAATATCGTAGTAGTGTGCGCCCTTGAGCGCTCAGTTCCGGGCTATTTTAATGTCGTTTAAATTAAAATATGCAACGCGCTTGAGGCGAGATAATTGCGCGCAGCGAAGCCGCAAATCACAACGCTTTGTAAACAACACCGCCACAATTTATCGCACCAAATAGGTAGACTTTTCATCAGCCGTCGTCGGTACTACAAGATATGAATTTTATTGATTTTGTTCTGATTTAGACCCAGGAAACGTTTCACCGCGACTCGTGAGTAACGGCTATTCCCTTATTCGGTAACATATTACAAGTTTCCTGGAGCGTAGTAAATTATTTTATTAGGCACACCGCTGAACATGTTTATAGCCTTTAATAGCTTCCGAAAATATATCACGGCAATAAAATCACTGGACACATATTAAGCATGATATTATCCGAACGGAAACATGGCTCATATAGGCTCTGCAGTCTTATTTATGGCTAGATATTGCTCTGTTGTTTGAAGTTCCCACCGTTCGGACACGCTGCGATCGCGCAATCTCCGATCTTATGGCTGCAGCTATCTTGCGCAGACGATCGCCGATAGAGCAGCCTTCCCATGTGTAACCAATAATGCTTTATGTGGCATGATGAAGTTATTTGCCCTCCGATTGGCCGCGTCCTTCGCGCCGATCGTGTTTCGTGTCGTGTAACGCGAGATGAGGAACGCGGCTTTAAAAATGCGTTGCGTAATGGCGCGCGCGCAGGTGAGGGTCGGACACCCAAGTTCAGATAACAATGTCGCCTGCCGGATTGACCCCGAGTGGGAGCTAGGGTTGCTAGGTGAACGGTCTGGCCAAGTTGCCTGGCATTTTTAGGTATAGAGAAATAAAGAAAGAAAGAAATAAAATCTTTTTATTTGGCGTCTTAAAAGAAAATAAAATTGACAGGTTGTGATTATTGCCATTACAACCAATACCAAATACGTTTGCTAGATCAGCTATTGCTGCAGCCACCAAGCCGAGGCGACTGCAATGCCGATTTTTAACTTAACCCTCGGATATTTTGTTCGGTGCTGAACCCCATCAAACAGCCAATGTATTACGCTTACGCCATTTTTTAACAACATGAGTTGAGCGTCATGTTTTTCCACGTTCTCATACCATACACATTGAATTTGTATGAATCACGGTATACAGATACAATAAAACATTTTTCTTTATAAGAATTACGTCTACCTTTTGTTACTTTGTATCTTTTTCTATCTTTAAAAATAGTGAGCTCAATACCGGCGTAGCCGCTAAAATTTCTAAATTTCAGTGGTTAGTCTCTTTCATTCTTATGGTACCTAATCGAAAAGGATGGGAGATTAATGATTTAATTTTGAACGAATGATATTTAAAATAAGCAGCGCAGCTGAATTTGACAGCTGCGCTGCTTATTTTAAATAGCTTAATTTAAGTGGGTTGTTTTCGCATGCCTGCTAAACTAGTGCGAACTACGCGTAAAATCGAAGTTTGACGTTTTTTTAAGTTGACAATCATCGGTGATATGATTTTTAAAGTTACAGCGTAATATGTAGAATCGGGCCCAGTGTCTTAAGGAGCAGTCCCTATGGGAAGTCTTCATTCTGCCACGTCCAGATCCAGAAATTTTATTCTGGGCTTAGCAACCCTAAGATGGGACCCGGCGATTCGGCGCCTGCGCCTGACCGCGTAACGCGATTACAATGATGCCTGTTTCGCGAATTGGCAGTGACCTAGATAAGACACCAGTGGGTGTAAGAGGCCCGATAGAGCTCCTTGTTTATTAAAACATCGATTGTAATGTCAGCAGGCATATTTGATGGGTTTTTAATGGGGGCTTTTTCAAACTGGCTTTCAAGTGTAAAGGTATAGTCAATTGCAACAAATATACTAAGTGGCATATTTCTTTAAGCGAATCAATGTGAACTTATACTAATGCCACATGTATTCTTATGCACCTATTTCTGGCAAAAATCGCTATTATAGAATTGATCCATTAAATTCCCCGCAAGATGGCGAGATTTTTAAGTTTTCTGTCACAACAATCCTTTGCAATTTCGTAATGGTCCCGAATTTATTTGTTTATTTTTAGCGTCGCTGTCTGTCTGATGTCTGCGCTGGCGCCATATACCTTTTGCTTTACACACCACTTGCCAATTAGGACGTCCTCAAACACCAATCACTTGACATACACTCTCAGTTTCGATTTACCAATAACGGGTATAGGTATATAAAATTTATTACCAGTCTAATTCAGTATTGTAAATATGAAAGTTTATGAACATACTTATTGTGTCAAAATCTAAACTTGGAAACTATTTGTCTGACTTCATAGGTATGCCACGTCTCCCAGTGGCTTAAAAAAATCAGGTCAAGGATCTGAAGAGACTTTAACCCCGTTAGCAGCTGACTGTGCAAACCCTTTGAACTTCTTGCAAACGATGCAGTCTTGGTAGGCAGAGATATGTGAATCGAAAAGTATGTAGATTTTTTAAAATAATTTCACTAGTTGTAGTTGTATATTTAGCCAGTGGTAAATGTTTGCTTTTCGCTATGGAGGCTTTAGGAGGAAAGGAAAAATTAGAATAGAGGCTTTCTTCAGTATTGTATTGGTGGAACATTGCAGATCTACTTAGAAATGTAAGATTCCGTACACGGAAAGAACTTTAAGCTTTCGTCCTGGCAATTTTGTCTACGACGATGTCTAAATTCCGAAACCGAGGTGTTTGATTTGAGGTCTTCGGCCCTGTTAGTGTTCAGGTAAGCAATACTTAGTAATAATAATAAATAATTGAATGAGGTCATTGTTTGTAACGGTTCCAGGTGCATGTGAGATGAATTCCATTAGCCAAGTGCTGCCGGTCGTTTACATCGTCGCTTCACGGTCGAAGACATTCCGCGAATGCCAAAGGATAATTCGGCACTCGACAGTCGGCGAAACGTAGCTTAGCGGTCGTTTACTCGAAAATTCATGATGTTTGCACGCGCAAGTGAATTTTCATATCGTCAAATAGCTGCCAGTGTTTTTGTCGAGCCGTGTTGAATTATCGATAAATTGTTGATAACGTTTTTAAGCCGCCTTAAACACTTGTTTTTAAGTCGATTTCAATGACCGTCGGCTGAAGTTAATCTACGTGTCGATGACTTGTAATGTCTACTTCCTTGATTACGTTCTCGGTAATTTTATTTGTTTGTATGATTGCTAGCTGATGGTAAAATTACCATACTGTAGAATCATCTTCATCAAACTCTAGTCGAAGTCATTATTTGATTTTCCGTCTTCTATTGTTTGACTTTTTTCCCCATTGCGAAAAGAGCGTTACTTTACTTTTTATGTCATTTGACCTCCTGATACGGCACTTTACTAAAGATTCCATCAAACTTAAACACTTTTGTTTTGTCATTATTTAACATGCAATTCAGTTGCAAACGCTTTCAATTTCACTTTCAATAATTTTAATGTCTTGAATTGATAATATTCCCTTGAAATGTGAACTTTGCTCTTTATCCGTTACACATTCTTGACCATGTCAATTCGATGCATGATCTACGTATCCGTACAATAATACCTTTGAAAGTGTTTCACCTTGACATAATACACTGCGTGGTTTGTTATAACGTAATTGTTTTTTATGTGCGAGTTATTGTGTGGGTTTATCGTCGGCCACAATGGATTTTTTATGTCTGGGCCGAAATATGCGGAGTTGGCAACAAAAGCTGACCCTCGATGTAATGTTCTGATTAATCAGGGTGCTGATGCATAATATAATTGGCATTGAGGATCATAAATTCCAGACTTCAACAAGGCAATGCCTGAAGCCATGTCACCATTGAGTCAAAGAATTATACAAGAGTTAGCGTTCGATTAGTATGCAACACGTCGCTCTTCGTCAGTCATTTCGCCAAGCTCTTCCTAGAAAGCAAAGTGGCCCACTGGATGCTAGGAAACTCCCCGCCGGATGTGACGACAACGCCGTAATACTAACCGACGATTTTCACTTTTATTATGCATTTATGCATCGACAATGGCACTCCTTACAAGGGTGCTTACTAAGCAACTGTGGCAACACAGGAATTTTAACTAGACCCGCTCGAACAAAGACGTCATTTTGTGGCTTAATTAAAGAAAGGTGATAGTGCAAACAATGCGGGAGAGCAGGGATCAGGTAATTATCTTATCAATGCTGCGCTAGACAATGCGCCCGCTGAGATGCGCCGGCGCAGGCGCGGGCGTTATCGCGACCACCCGCGGCCAAGGGAACACTTACAACATTATTACTTGAACATGATTCAGCGTTCACCAAACACTATACGCCAACACCAGCTTTCCGGGAACGAACGGTCCTATATCGCGCGATCGCACTCGTAAACATTCCGCTCGTTCGAGAGCCTGTGATCAGAAGTGGGATCAGCCCGGACGGCTTTCCATGAAGCAGTTAACGTCTCCGGCGACACCTTGTCTAATGCGCAGTTAAATATGCAAATTATTTGATTTCTGCGCAGCCCGTGTCGTGCAGACTTGCGCAATTATTCATTATCCCCCGTTAAATATCGCCATTTTGCGTAACGCACCTGATAAATGATCAAGGGTCGATTGTTCCCGGTGAAATTGCTAAACGCATTACGTTATTCTTTAGAGATTAGGTATTTATAGCAGCCTTCGGGTATTATCTAGTATCGCTTCTAATAATGTCTCGTTATGGGAAACTCTAGTTTGTGGTCAATAAAATAATTGAATATCAGTGCGTAGATCGCGGCGTGGACTCGCTCTTATCTGGGGCGTAATAAATCGGGTATACGGATCGCGATCGAAGCTCGCCTGCCTCCTGATTAATGAGCTAACATTTTTTAATTAACGACCTCTGGTGGTGGAATTATTGGCCGTGCAGTAAGCTCAGTCGTCGTATCGTAATCGTGGGTAGCTTTCGCGTGTAAAGCTAAATTATAAGGTACGGCCGAAGAGTTAATTGCGTGTTTACTATCTACGACATTAGCTATTCCTCGTTCGATAATGGTGTCGGGGCGGTCGCGTCGTGATCGGATGTTTTCCCGCGTTATGCAAGCCCCTTTGTTGTTGCGTTGGGTGAGTGCAGCACCCACTAGCTGATACTTCGGTTCACATGCGCCACGATCGGTATCAACTTCGGATAATAGCTACGAGTTCATTATTTTTGTCATTGATGCCACGACGTCGCTGTCACGAATTCTGACGTAATTCAGTTTCCACGCTCCGATGACACACACAAGTTTTATACATTGTTTTTCCTTTATACGGCCATTGAATAAGTAAATAAATTATGCATCGATAAGGCGATGGAATTATGGGTTTGCTCGTGTGTGGCTGTTGTATGAAAGGCTGACCTCCGCTGTAGACGTCGTTAGTATCTGCCTTGCTAATGATAGTTCGTCAGCGGGCATTGAGGGACGACATTTCGCTGGGTGAAAATCGCTTGGGAACCCACTTGACCTGGACCTCTTGTCATCTCGCTGCGAGAAGGGCCGGCACTGACAGCTTTTGTTGAAGGGCATTATCATGCATCGGTTTGTGAAGACCTTCGTTAGCAACTTCAAGACGTGCTAAGTCATTGTCTTAACTCTTTGCAAGAGTCAATGTAACAGGCGGAATGTAAACATGCAGTGCTTAACATTCCTTGACGAGTTCGCACTTACTTTGTTGCATGTTAATGTTGTCTTATTAAAGCTTTCAATGCCTTTCAACGATGCACATAAAATTGTATTTAGTGTTTACTCTTTTCTTTTAAGTTGACTTTTGTTTCTCATTTAGTTGAGTCTGAGGTTTCTCTAGCCTTGTAAATTTATAATCAAAATTAGGTTACAATAAAACGAAGAGGGTTTTCAATTTAGATTGACATCGATTAAAATCTATCTTGGCATGAATTTTGAAACAAACGTAGCGTGTTGCGCCAACGCACGCTCTAAGGCTGAGATGCGTCGGATTGAAAAGCCGCCTTGAACTGTTTCGCCTGCGCTCGCGTCCAATTGTTGCACAAGCATTGTCAGACATCGCTACTGATTCGTTACAACCGTAATCCAATTATAGAACACGTGTAAATGTCATAGAAACAGTGCTTGAGATTTCGTAGTACCAAATTGCATCAATAATAACAGCTATCTGTAACTTCGTGCATCATGCAATTATAGAATCTATTAACTGCGGGATTTGGATGTTATAGACTAGTGTTTCCTAAGATTTCAAAATAATACTTAAATGTCCATTTAATCATAGCAAGACAAGCAGGTTTTAGTTTGGCTGGGCTAGGCTGTAGCAATAAGGCGCGAGATATATCAAAAAAGTTTAACAAATTCTTAAGAATAGTTACACATTGATTTAATGATTGGTTCAGTGTGAATATAAAAGTTATACCAATATTTTTTTACTGGTTTTTATTTCTCAAAGAACTTATTCTGTGAGTTACAGAGTGGAATTGAAAAGTCGATAGAGTTAATTTGTAATATTGATTTCCTGACGACTTGTAAACACATTTGTTAAGTAACAAGGTAATACGATGTTGTTATAATGTTGGTTGGATTAGTTGTTGCAATAACAATTTTCTGTATCACTTTCGATCTTACGCAATCTTGATGTGAACTAAACCGAACGGATTAGCTTTTTCCGAGCTTTGGTGAATGCAAACTGAAAGTTGATAATAGTATCGAATCAATAATATATCAAGATTCGTTAAATAAATAAAATTAATATGTGGGGACATTTCATACATCATCTCGTCATTTCACATATCATCATCATCATCATCATAATCATATCTCGTTATTTCAAACTTTTTCTTAATAACACGTATTGCCTTATGTTTGTTTACCTGAAGTTTGTTTTAACACCTTTTTTTTTCTTTTCAGGTAAGCCCTCAGAATTTTCTAGAACGCGCATCAATGGATATGTGTATGGCAGTGTGCTATGAATGTGAGTAAAATAAAAATATGCTCATTAAGCATGCGCGGGAGACGGTGTTTGTACTCAGATAGGGTTGTCAGGATATTTTGAAAATAATTGGTCGATTTTTGTACTAGTTGTATTCTAATATTAATTAAGATATTGTAAGCGTTAATTCGAGAGCATCGGTGGCCAAGTGGCTAGGCCCGTTGACTTCCAATCCGAAGTTCGCTGGTTCAAACCTCGGCACGTACCAAATGTGTTTTCGATTTTCGAATTCATATGTACGTTTATTCGACGCTCTTACGGTGAAGGAAAACAGCGTGAGGAGACCTGCACAGACCTGCGACGAAATTCAAAGGTTGTGTGTGAAGTGGACCAACCCGCACTGGGCCAGCGTGGTCGGCAAAAGCCTATTCACCCTGGTATTAGGGTAGGCTCGAGCCCCTCGATGGGGACATATATGTTAACGAAGCGTTAATTCTATAAATTTACTTTTTTAACTTCATGTAGGATCGTGGAAACTGGCGTCGTGTTCAATTGTCATAACAATATGCTTACGGAGCTTTTATAACGAACAATGAATTAGTAAATTTGAATGTAAATATTCAAAACAGCTGAAGGAACCCGTAAAAAAGGCCATATCCAGCCCTAGAGCCCACTCGGTATGCGCTAGCGCACCTCAGGCCTCAGGGACACGATTTGACGAGTGAATCACTGAGCTGGCCCGCTCACGTGACGTCACGATTTCGGTGTCGCACGCGCAACCCGACCACCAAATTAAATTATGATAATTATATCTTCGTTTCCGCTTTTGTAATGATGAATCTTGCATGACTGTTGTTTGTGGTCGTTTGTATGATTTATAAAGACAGGTTCAGTTTTATTTTAAAGCTCATAATCACTACATAGTATAAAACAAATTCGCTTTTTCTGTCCCTATGTCCCTCCCTTTGTACGCTTAAATCTTTAAAACTACGCAACGGATTTTGATGCGGTTTTTTTTAATAGATAGAGTGATTCAAGAGGAAGGTTTATATGTATAATACATGCATAATATGCTTAAGGATAACCCACAATAACCATTTTCCCGTGCGGAGCCGGGGCGGGTCGCTAGTTGTATAATAATAGTCATTACACAAACAATATGTTGTTTGTTATTATTCTGTTTATTACACTTTAAACTTTTATATTGTACTGATATTTCTAATTATTATTATTATTGCTAGCAAACCCGACACACAATATAAATTGGAAAAAAGTATCAGTTTTTCCATGAAAACCTTATTAAGAACATAAAAAAAAACCCAGTCCAGTGATAGGCGTTTAGAGAAAAAGTTAGATAAGATCCGATTTGAAAAATTAAATAGGCATTAGTAGCTAAGTCCGGTGAAGCTTGATTGGTCGTACCTTTTCGACACAAGCAAAGGTCAATTCAAAAAAAAAAAAAAAAGCATTAGTAGCATCAACCGTACGCTATGCCAGTACGACACCATAACGTCGTCGTCGCTCTACTACTTACTTCCTTGCTTCTCTCACTCAAATCACAGACATGATAAACTATACCTACGTCTAACCTAAACTGTTCACTATATTCCCTACCCATTAGACCAGTCCTGGCAAGACTGCAATCATTAACCAACGAAATCACCAATTTACATTCCTCGCCGACAGATTCATATCCCATTTGCTTACAAAGTTCCTCTGCTAAGGAATAGCTTAATCCAGCTCCCTAAGGAATGCAGCTAGAACCAGAGGGAACAGGTTTACTAGTACTAATCAAACGATCACTTTAGCAGTAGTTGTGCTGAGGCTTCAGCCTTTAAAGTACCCTAGGACTAGGGTTGCCATACGACCGGATTTTTGCGATTAAGTCCGATATTATTAGTCGTGGTCCGGCGTCTTAGGGAAGTTTTAGCTGTCCAGAATTTTCACAAATATAATTAATTTAATATTGTCATTATAAATTAATTTCTATGTTAATACCTTAGCACTAAAGTCGCCTATTCGTACACTTTTACGTGACTTTTACCATTGTGAACTGTATTTTTTTGTCATTCCTGGTGCGTAATCAAAGTATATATTATGTTTAATATTTATTCTTATTATCAATATTTTATCTTTTTACTCAGATCTAAGTTAGCGCAAAAATACCTTTCAAATCTTTAATAACAATGTTGTAGAATGTGTCAGACGTTCTTACTTGTTTGTTTTATTAAAAACGAGGAATATTCTCCGGAAATTTGATTTATTGATCTGGTAACCCTACCTTGGACGCTTTGTAAAATCGTTTGTTTTGGTTGGCGCGGACGGATGTTTTGTAAGGCAATAGAGTCGTGAGTACCAAGTTGTTTTGTTTAATTAATTAAATGTCTCACTAAAGTTTTAAAAAACTTAATGATTAACCTACATAATTATTAACATTGAATGTTTCACTGGGACCTATCAGCAGTGTATAATAGCTTGTTAAATTATTTAGAGCGTTTTTTTATTCTACGGTAGAGAACCACAGACATATAAAGGGAAGTTATATATCATATAAGTTATGTGTCTGTGTAGAGACCATAGAGGTAGAATTTTTGTTTTGCTTGACTTACATTATACATAATTATATGTAATAATTAGTAGAGACATTCGTAGTCTGAGTTCATTTGGTTTTTCTTTACGACAACTTAAAATTTCTGGGTTTGTCCTAAAGGCCCCCAACAACATCTACATTGTTATCATAAAAAAGTTAAACATGCGTTGAGCTCGTGTCTAATAAATTGTTTTTTATGCGTCTAACGTGTGTTTTCTTTTTTGTATTAAGACCCCTAATGTTTACAATTATGTCAAACAAACCTCGCAAGCCTATGCGCAGTTTATTGCCTCGGTCGTTGCACGTGCGTCGCGCGCGCTGCGTCTGCGCACGTGGCCATAGTACTGCACTTTGTAGTTCAATACCAATACACATCAATAAGTCATACACGTGAGTGCTCGTACGAACCACGTCTAGACAAATCTATGAACGATCGTTGTGGTGTACGAATTAGAGAAACTATCGTTAATGCTAACTGCTGATTATATTTATAGCTGTATTCATTTCATTCTCTTTATGTGCCTCAACAGTGTTTCTGTTTATCTCAAAGTCAATTTTATGGCTGAACCTACTTTTTTGATTTTTGCGCTTGAGTTCCTGTTATTAGTATAATTACTTGCATGATTATATTAACTTTTATTTCACTTCTGTTAATGGTTATTTGGTGTCTCTGAGACGGTCATTCGTCTCTCGAGCCTTCTTAGTATTATGTATTTATTTTTCTCAAGTCTAAGCGATACATTTTTAGTGGGGTGGCGTTAATATAATTTTTGTATTACTTATCTCTTTAAGTCTACTCTGTAAACGTCTCTTACACGTTTTTTCTTCAATAAGAATAAAGTAAAATAACTATGTACGAACTACTACGAACACAGAATCTCCTTACTTTTATTAAAAGTCGTTTATTAAAACTAGTCTTGGTCGAAGTGCGTATTGATTGGTCCTTCTGCGTCTGATTGATCTGTTCTGTGGTTTTGTTAAAATTGTGCAAAATATTCATCTAAAACTACCATACGTCTCACTGACATTAACTTATTGCTGGATTCCATTGTCCTAACTACTATTTTGATCTGAAGAATGGATCAATAAATAGTTGACAATGTACGCAATAACTCATACATGAATGCGCTGTCTGTGGTCATTCAATCGCTGGCTGAACTATCGCTGTACTGCTTTATGGCGCATCGGTCAGCCGGAGACTCGAACAATTTAGTTCCTGCCATATTTTACGACGCCACCGCAACATTGTAACCAAAATGGAATGATAGAAATAAGTAGACCTAATGGTCTGTTTTTATGTATTTATCTCTTTATTTGTTCGTCAACAGCCTGTACTATGTCTACAATACAATACAATACAATATTCTTTATTGACACCAAAAATAAACATTACAAAAGAAATATTTTAAACAAATACAAGAGTCAAAAGGCGGCCTTATTGCTAAGGTAGCAATCTCCCGAGGGGCTCGGGCCTACCCAGCACCTAATCAGGGAGGGTCGATCACGCTGTTATAGTGCGGGTTGGTCAACTTCACACACACCCTTTGAATTTCTCCGCAGGTGTGTACGGTTTCCTCACGATGTTTTCACACTACGCATTAGTGCCCGTACGCACGCACGCACGCTTGAACCCCTTCTACCCGGATGGTAAACACAGCCCTAGCCACTTACCACATAATATTTGTTATGACAATGTGTGCAATAAACTACAATAAAAATAAAACATTGCAAACTCGCTTACTTTTATAGCCCTCATTATGATTATGTCAAAGGGAGATAACAGTAGAATGCTCAGGACCGGTGTCTAAGGCTAAGCGCGTGCCTGGAAGAGATAGCATCCCGATGGAGCTGCCGATATGCACATCGCGGACCGTTATCATTATGCGGACTTGGGCGTTTACACACTTATCCCTATTCGATTCGTGTTCGGTACGTCAAAAAGACAGCCGGGAAATTCACGTACCTAAAGCGTCTGCGCTCGTCCATTTTTCATTCTTATTTGAGACGATAGATATTACGCTGTGTTTCCCTTCTTGATTGTCAGAAATACACTTACTTAGCATAACAGCGCTGTTACCACCAGATTGCGGTTGGTGGAGGCGAGAATTACCGTCCCAGTATATATATTGAGAACTCTTCATCCGTGAAACCAAAAAAACGACCAGAAGTGAGAATTTACAGAATTTAACGGTACGTGTGCACGCGTGCGCATGCGTTCTTACTATCACAGGGATGGCTGAACAGCATCAGAAATGAACACGAATCGAATATAAAACGAATACTTACGGATAAGTGAGTAAAAGCCCTTACGGGCACTTACCGGTGTTATCGCGCGAGCATCGGACATACGCTGAAAAACGGCCCTTGCGCAGCCGGCGCGGGATTGAGATGGCTGCGCATAGCGGTCCTACCGCAGGGCAACAGGCGCAGGCGCAAGTAGGCCGAGCCATTACCGCGTTTCCTCAAACTTATTAGCCGTCGACAAAGCCCGTGGTTTGCGGCGATCGCCCGCCGGCTCCTTCGCACCGTTTACTCCGTTCAGACATAATCATGTTACACATCCGCGGTTGTCACTCACACCCACAGACGGTAACGCGATACCTTCCAAACTCTCTCCGAGTGAAATGCAGAGCGGAACGTTTCCTCGTACTCTTGCTCTCTTCATTGTCTGCAATTCGGCCGCGTCGTATTATAGTTCATAGGGCAGTCGTTACGGAGGCGGCTGCTGACAATAGGAGAGACTCCCGTGTGTGCGATTGTATGCCTTCCGCAGATCCGTATCAGCACCCTCGGACCTCTTAACGCTCGTGTTACTTCCGTGAACTCTCACTGGCGACGTCTGTTTAACCTATGCTATCAGGAAGCCAGCGGAGGCGGGATTGCTTCGCGCATCAGAATACAATGCAACGAGTTGCGTGTGTTCGTATTGTGATCAAGTGTGAAATAAGACGAACTGAACTCGACTGTCGCGAGCAATTTCCTTGAGCAAATCGCGCACGGAGACAAACAATTTGTCACTTGAATAAAGATTAATCTTCGATAAGCTGTCACACTGCTTTATGATGAGTAATTTAATTATGTACGACGTATTATGCCTTGAAGGCTTAACATTTGCTAAAAATTGCTTGGGCGGTTTGGTTTTGGGTCTTGCCATTCGGTTGTTTATGTCCGGGGGCCGTGCGGGCCTTGTATGGACCCTAATAAAGTTGGTTAACAAGCCACGTCGTGCCGTGGGTGTTCAGATTAAGATGGCAGTTTTCGCGGGAAACCGTCGGATGGCCGCCGGAGGTCGCGATAATCATCGCTGCCTTATCGGCGGAGGTCGGCCCGCGTTTGTTTCTGCTGTTAGCGCTTCGCCCACTAACCAACCTTCATTCATAACCACGCGATTATAAAAGAGAAATGCTGACTAAACGACTACCGTAATGGGAGGCTCGATCCCATAATTTCCTCACCTATTAAGATTATGGATATTAGAATCGACTTTAATTCCACTCGGGTCTCGTTCCGCGGTAGAAATACATATATTCATCTGGGTTATTGCTAGATTCCGTGATATTTCAAGTCGGGAGCGCCCCGAGCGCTTGCATTACATTAGATCCACGTCGGCCACCCTGCCTGCGCCCGCGCAACTACCCATAGTTTGAAAATTGCATGCCCATTTATCGAGAGCTCTTTCTAAAGAGCCAGCGTGACTGACGTATACCAATTACGTAAGTAATCAGCTTGGTAAAAACACTAATATCGATATATCCTTGCAAGCTTTGCCCTTCCTCGGGATTTGTTGCAACATTGGCGTTAAATGTTTGATACATAGCTATGCGTAACTACATGAAATTGCATAAAGTGCATTTCTCTATGAAACACGCTCGCTCACGACGATAACGTATCGTTGTTTTGCTAGAAATTATTCATCTTTTGAAGTAATCATTTAGAAGGAAATCTGCAAAATATGCTATTAAGTTTAATCATGTTTTGGTGTGGATCAAATCGAGTGGGCTTATTATCACTTATTTCTTTTTTTCCTAATATTTTGTGACAGTATTTGTTATAATAACATACGACAACGTATAATAAATAAGCTTCATTTCTCTCTTTCTATTTGTGACACAAACCGAAACCTTTTAGTTTTAGTGGTTTTAGCACCGCAAAGCGCGTAATGTTCTGCTGGAACAATGGCGTAAATTGGCGATTATTAGCGAGTGTCGAACATTTGCATGAGTTTGTCCGTTTGCCTGTCGACCCCTTAACCGAGAGGGTATTGTTTCCACAATTTGAATGGCTAATAACAGGCCGACAGCGTTTCGTAAGTGGAACGGACGTTAGGCTCTGATCTTTAGAAACTCGAGATGTTTACGGTTTTGGGTGGTTTGTTATTGTCTTGTTTGTGGGTCAAATGCAATTCGCTGGAGAAACAATTGTCAATTTATGCCGTGATTTATACCTAAAGGTTCACCTCTCTTAAAGTCTGTCTACTTCCCAAGTTATGTTACCTTTACATCCTATGACCAGAAGTTCTCAATTTAGTTTCGGGCTCTTGCGCTCATGATTTTGTGAATTTCTTTAATGTTCGGTTTTCAAGGGAATTACAATTTTCTACCTCCACTAGGAGCTATATATGTTATTTAAAGTCCGATAATAAGATAAGGCTATTTGCCCTACTTTCTTATTCTATCGTGATTTTTTTGTATAAAAGGCAGTGACTATGTTAAGATTAAAATGTTAAAAAGGAGACGAACACTTTCTCATTTATAACACGTATGTATTACACAGTCTCATATTATTCGTTTTATATTAATTCCGTGTAACCTTTGTGTTCTAAATGTATCGTCCGTTATTGACAGGCCTAATGCTTCCTTTATGCTCGGATTAGCTTTGAAACAGGTCATTGGTTGGCTTGAAAACATTGACATCAAAACAATGAGCGCAAGTCAAATGGATCGGGTTCTATGAACGAGCACACGGTCCCGCGATTTGGTATACAGAGCTTTGTAATGTGCCCTAACCAAGCTAATAACTGCCCCCCTACTATGTAAGTAGCGACAGGCTCGAGAAGCTGTCAAACGCGACATAGTGACATTAGAGCCATAGTAGTTCTGTCAATTGCTCGCTACTTACGTAGTAGGGGGGCTGCTTGCTTATCGTGTGGGTTTTGAGTTTATCCTAATCTACAAACCCAGGTCTTATACCGTCCGAAGGGAATTATCAACCTCCCTAAGGCTTCTGACAAGACTCGTGTAACGTCTACAACCGTAGATATTACCCGGTAACGGTAATGACTTAAAACTATTTAGAACTGCACATATTTTTTGTATGTTAGTCTATTAATGAGCCGAAGTGGTCACGCATTGGGTACCCGAAGACAGAAGATGGATATTGACGTCAGAGTACACCAAAAAAGACGACGAGAATATTTGGATTCCTTCTGCAAAAGTAGCCTAAACATGCGCAAAATAGATAGGTGTTGAAAAAGTCGATAGAGGCTTTTGTCGAGCAGTGTGATGATCACTAACAATATCTATCTATCTAATCAGTAATCAACACACATCCGTCCACTGATGGAAAAAAATCTACAGAGGTTTCTAAATTGGACTCCAATGTTTTCCTTCAATTAAGTATAAACTTACAGTATAATGACGTAGGAGATATTTCCAGTGATCCGCCTTTTAGTACCCTAGCTGAATCGCAGTACAATTTGTTTCCAACGCCCTTTGCGCCTGGGGGAGAGGCTCAGTGACCTCTGGCGGCCGGTGCCCATTAATTATTCTATTACAGCAATGGCACTCTTGTTGCGTGCGCGCATCGCCTTTGATCCAACGCGCAAGCATCATGCGCTTCAATTCCGACTGCTTGTTTCGTTTCGTGTAAGCTTTTTTGTTAGGGGTATGTATGACGGACGTACTACTGCTAAATGTAAATGTTCTAAATCAAATTAAGCCTGCTAAAATCACACGGACGTGAAGTCTCTTTTCATTATGCTTTTTTTTAAGTACCTGCGCCTGATTTGCAAAATCAACGTATCAAGCTTCACCGGACTTATTTTGGATTTCAGCATTGTGAAGATCGTCTTAGCAAAGTTCCTCAAAACCATCGTTCAGCCAAAAGGACCATTAATGGACAGGCCATCTTGAAGATTTCCACGAAATATTCCGGCAAACTCGTTGCATTGATAGGCCTTGTTTGGTTGACAGAAATCACATAACTCTTTTAAAAGCTACCCATTGTGTTATCGCTAGACAGAACCTCCACCATTCATCCCACAACTCACCTTCGCGCGGATATCTTCAAGTCTTTAACTTAATAGGTCTATTTTTGTGAAGTGCCCCATACTTGTAAATTCCAGTAGGTCATTAAACAAGCTCTGCGCAGACGCAGGTATCAATAGATCAGTATCGCGCGGATTCTTTCCCAGTCATGTCCAATTATGCATTCCTTGTCGATCTGTTGGTTCTCATGGGATTTTAGCGAGCTTAAGTAGTTGCTGTAATGAAGGTACGGCTATTACTACATGGCCTCTTGATTTCTCTTGATGGTATGGCGGAGAAGATTTTTCAGTTGTTCTTTACCTTTTGTGAACAAATCTGAGAAGGTGCAAGGTAGAATTTAAAACGGGACGGGATTGTTTGGATGTTGTATTATTAATAAGTTAAAAGCGAAAAAGATAGACAAAAATGTTGATGCCTAAAGAGTTTATTGATTATTTGCATCATCCACAGCATCCACTCCTGATTACCAAAATCTATGACATGGCAAAAAAATGGCCCTTGAAATCTATTTTGTGTTCATGTAGTTGTTTATATTTACTACAGAAATCATTTTATACATTATGCGTGGATCCGGACTGTTTGTACCTAAGTTATTATACAAATCTTAGTCTTCTTCTTTTCGAGTCGACAGCAAACTCAGACAGACTCGGCCCAAAAACGTGCCACTCGAATAGCGTCGTCAGTAGCCTTCATCAAGTCCTCTCGCGTGCAGGCGACAAATTTTAGTGAGTGTCATACATACATTAAATAAACTGTTATTACTACTGTTCTTTAACATTATTTAACCCAAACACTGTATCTACAATACTATCTAAATACTGTAATGCGTGTACCAATAACCTATAACCTGGCATTAAGGTGAAAGGCGCATATGCGCGTGCGCTGCGTTTCGCGCGTTCCTTGCGCGTGCCGTCCCAATTCGCCTAAGTGCTCGTGACGAATGAAGGTAGTTTGAGAATAGATTAATGTGCACTTTACTCCACTATGTAGATACGAAGAGAAAACGTAAAAGCTAGGTGCAAATTAATTGGCTACTTCAGAAGCTTTTTGGATTGTGTGTACCGAAATAACACACGATTACTTACACTTAGTGGATTCTGAGTGCTTCAACTGGAAATTATAAATACTCGTAGTTGTGTTGCTCAAATATAGAAATGTAAACTAGTTAAATTTTTACATTTGAAAATTTTCACCAAATTTTTCACTATCCTAATGTTTATGATTAGACTTTTCTAAATGAATGTAAAATTTGTATTTTTAGGTATGTGGTCCATTTTATGAGCCCTTACTGTTCTGTCTTTTTTTAAAACCTGCAATAAAGCTACATATTTATTCATTTCTAATGGAAATGAAACTGGTAACCACTGACTGAAATATTTCCACCTTGTACCCTTGTAACAAGATCAGTAATGGCTCATTAGGTTTGATCCGCGGCATTCCGCGGTTATCAGTTAGCGATTCGTTCGGCGCCGCTCTCAATGGGCCCTTGAGCACATGCGCGGTGCCTTGTTTTGCGCTTGCGCGTTTGATGCGCGTGAGTGGCTGTTAGGGCTGCCTGATTTGTTGCCTAGTCACTCATATGTGATTTTCGGGTAGACAATAACAAAAAATACGGTTTTAAATCCCTGAACAGTACAAATTTCTGACGCTTCCCTCAGTTTGGCTAAATCATCTGATTGTCTGAAAAGAAAGATAAAATCGAGCTTCGGTAATCAACCGCGTAAAGCTGTTGATTCGTGATGATTGTTGACAATGGATGTAATGTAGGTGACATTTTAGAAGAATTGTGGCTTCATAATTCTGACACCAGGGTTTCTTAACTTAACCTCGAGAACCCCACGCGATAAGCAAGCAAGGGTCTATTTCTGTGAACATACCCACCCAATGCGCCTAATTTATGCTTGTCGTTTTCGTTTTTAGAATTTCCTAACCTAAGACCATTAAGTAATTTATGACAGGAATTAACATTAAATTTTAATTTTAGTTATATCTAAATAAGAAATTTAAAGTGCATTTAAAAAGCTTTTACGAAGCAACCTTAGCGGAGGATCTTCTAATTGCGCTAATGAGGCTCATCCTCTCGTCGGCGCCGGCGCATCCTATCACAATGCGTATTTAGCGAACGTCTGCACACCTAAATTGTATCGCTGAGGGCTTAATAACGCGCATTGTATTTTCTTAGCATATGAACGTAAAAGACTACGGAAGAGTGTAATTTGTGCAGAATTGAGCACAATATTCTTTATTGACACCATGAAACACTCTACACTCCAAACGTTTAAACCAGTAAATCTAAAAACAAACCTTATTCCCAAGGCACTCTTTGCTATACTCTCCAAGAAGCAGTTTGTTGTTCTAACCGAAATTTGCTCGGTTGTGATTGGTTGGTTTGCGAGATGTTTTGGTTATATGTGGGTGCGATCTTCAAAACGAGAGGTCGATAGGTGACATTGCGAGGCTTAACCTCGTGCGGAAGTCGAGTGCATGAGTCAGCTGATTCATAATTCAATGACCAATTTAGCGTTATGTCAAGGGACGTTTTGTTTAGCGCTTATAACATATAAAAAGCTTTTAAAATATGTAGATGGATATTTGGAAATACGTGGCTTGCTGGTTGTCGCCCTTTTATTACCTATTGTACATATTTTTTACAGTTCTGATGATAATTGAAATATTTATTTAAAAAATACATTTCTATCCTGTCCCTTGATAGGGATGGGAAACTTCCCAAGTCTTGGCCAAACATTTCATGTATTTACTGCATCGCCATTCAAAACTCTCAAAGGGACATTTTCAAATCTCGCGTATCTGTTCCCTAAAGGAACTGTGATAACAAAAGATGCACGAATAAAGCTCACCTTTTGCGAACCAACGGACGGGCTTTCACAAAAGAGCTAATTTTGTACCGTAAAGACGGCGTTTGCGCAGCTGTTTGATTTTTTCTAAACAGCAAACTGGTTTCCTTCCTTTATCAATTAGCTATGCTCTGAATCAGCTTTATTTGCTTTTATTATTCTGTAAAATTATTTCAATTTTGTTAGTTCATACATAATTAAGATTAACTTAACATTGTTAGTTGTTTATTTATTTATTTTATTTACGTAACAACAGAAGCAAAGATTATTAATTAGTAAACCATGCATTGGCTTGGCATCAAAAACAAGTGAACAACAAGTCAGGCGCATGTCTTGGGCCCACACAAGCAACGCTGACATTGATGTATCTAATTACTAAGGTGCGCGTACGACGGCCATTGACGGACGCGTATTCAAACGTCAATCTCGCTAATAGGTAACTTGAACCCTGTGTTTACATGTGTGCCAACATGCCGAACTGAAAATGTACACGAGTTTCCTAAGGTGAAATATTTCATAGTCGAAGTCATTTCATTTGCGGATCAGGGATAGGAAATCCTCTCTACAAAAGTAATGTATTAAAAAATTGATAAAAACAATCACGAACGTGACGTATAAGGCTAGTAAAGACATCTAATTGTGTTTAAAAATTGATTATTTTTGGGTATTGAGATATCGATGATTAAATTTTCCGCATTGTACTTCTCAATACAGCGAATTTTGACCAACAAGCGCTTAGCATTCTTAAACAATTGCATCCAGATTTTTCGACTCAGCATTATAATAGCAAATTGGAGTAGGGACCTTGTTATTGTATTCTAATAGCGGCGAAATATTCCATTGTGCGCAAGCGCAAGTACTAGTGCTCACGCGCACCTTCACCGCGCGAGGACAGGGCGAGTAACTGTGACATTTTGTTGCCAACTCCAAATGTTACCAGTTGCATTGATCTGATTAGAAGCACAAGTTTTTGTTATCGTTTTGTGCATAGGTCACTGTTTTGCAACAACGTAAACAGTTCAGTGTTTTGGCCCTTAGCCTCTTCCTTGCTCAGAAAGTGTTGCCATAATCCACCCACAGTCTACACTTTTGGCAAAAGTTTTGGGAGTCGCATTTGTTAGTAATACTACGCTGCCATTTTTGTAATTTGTGGTAATACAGATGGATGCTGCTGCCTTTCCCTGGGCATATGTAATTTGTAGGAAAAGTTTGTTGTGTCCTATTTCGAACCAGAGACTAAAAAGCTTGTATTGTAATATTTTTGCTGATCGTATTGAAGATAGTGCATAGTTCCAACCTCAGATTGTAAGGCTTGAAATTCAAATCCAATTACTCCCTAATTTATTTCCTTTCATCTTGAATTTAGAATTTTACTATCAGACGCTTCGCCAATAATTACTGTACTAGATTTTTAAAAACGAGTAGCACTGAATTCTTCTTTAATTACGTTCGAATTGGAGTAGAATCTACTTTGTATCGATTTTTTCTAATCTAAATTGCACAATTGGAATTCCTATAACAGTGAATGGTGTTTTAATTTTTTTTCACAAGAGGTGGGATGCTAACAAAGAGTATTGAACAGTACCGAAAAAAAAAATTCCTTACTCTATGGATGCTAATGAGTAACGTAACGAGTAACACTGACACTGTTTACTGTTTGGTGCTAAGATAAGTGCTAAAACCTGCGCCTGACCCGGTGCTGGGGCGGTTGCTAAACACTCGTGAGCACTAAAACTATAATGACGTGTTTTAACTGTATTTTTCGGCATTGAAAACTCTGACGTCGTATGTGTTATACATAAAGACACTTTTGTCTTTAACGGGGTGAGCAGGGTTTTAATAAGCCCACATACCTGTGGGAACCTAAACTAAAAACACCTTTAGCAAAGTATTTGGGATAAGATTCGATACGCATTTAGAATAGGATACACTGACCTTTGCGTTTTGTAGTGCATTTAGTGACAGTTGGCCAGCCTATCGCCTATAGCCTATTGGCTTAGTAGCCGCCTTCTACAACACCCAATGTGAAGACATGATCCTAATCTAATGCCGAGATCACACGGCGCGGTGTATGTAGGTATGTAAACTGTTCCTTACAAGAGTTCGAGCTTTTAAGTAGGTAATAAAGTTTGCTAATATTCCACTTGTTATTGATGTTATGCGGTTGCAAATCAAACCAACTTGCTAGATGTAGCAACATCTTCTAGGTCAAATTAGAACAACTTGACTTGAATAGACACTTTAATCATTTTACAACAATAGTACTACTAACGAAGGTAATATCTAAAAACCAACCGATTTTCCAAACATAACAAGTTCTGTAACGAAATACTCTCGCTTTAAAAGGGCGTGCGGCATAGGTAGGCTATAAATCGCATTTTATTAGTTGTCATAAGCAATGACTAGCTCCATTCCTCAGAGCGATAGCATCGTAAGGGTATCCCTGTAAGGCACGCTGTGTTATGAAGTATTACTCTCAACTACTCTCAAGCCATGATATCCTGGTAGCCGAGACGTCCTTAACCTCATTGTTTTATTGTTAACTAGCGACCCGCCCCGGCTCCGCACGGGAAAATGGTTATTGTGGGTTATTCTTGAGTATATTATGCATGTATTATAGATATAAACCTTCCTCTTGAATCCCTCTATCTATTAAAAAAAACCGCATCAAAATCCGTTGCGTAGTTTTAAAGATTTAAGCGTACAAAGGGACATAGGGACATAGGGACATAGGGACATAGGGACGGAGAAAGCGACTTTATTTTATACTATGTAGTGAAGTATAGCAAATCTGACATACATCTCAGTCATTTCATTTATAGGTGCTCTATCTATCTACACTAATACTTGATTTGATAGTAGATAGATATGTTTGCATTGAATAAGCTCCGAAACTACTGAACCGATTTTAATGAAACTTGGTATAAAAATAGTATAGACCTTGGGGAATAGAGTAACGTAGGCTACCTTTTACCGCGGGAGAATACCTCATTTCCACGGGAAAAAAATTAACCTGGGCAGAGCCTATTAAAGATGTGTGGATTGTATTGTATGGGATTTATTTTGTATTTTTATCGTTCAAGAGAGAAAAACACATAATATATTCACAAGTTGTATTTTTTATTGCTGCTAAATGATCTGAAATATATACGATCGTATGTAATTTTTTATTTGACAAAACACTAACCAAAGATGGATAATTAATTATTACCTTTAGTTTTCAATATAACAATTACAAAGCAAAACGTTAGGAATGTTGAGTGCCGAGAGAAAACAGCTACCGAACGAACAACTTGATTCCTATCATTATTTTCAATTAATGTGTTGTTCTACGTTATGATGAGTATAAATTGAAATGTTACTGCTTGCAGTTTGAAATAATGATTAACTGTAATATTATGTACAGTTATTTTACACATAAAATCTTGTAATTGAATACGTTGCTTTTGCACCGTTCCGAAACTAAAATCGATTAATGAGTTCCAGATTCGAAATGTTAGTTCTGCGCCGTCGAGATTTGAATTTGATTATTTTTTATTCCACAGTTAGTGTTAGTGGCCAGTTTAGACGGTGGCCAGTGAGTCATGTGGGGTCGTTGGCAGTGGCCACACCTTTAGCGGTCCAGTCACATTTTTGCAAACACAAGTGAATACAAAACACTGGGACCGTTGTATTTGACCACCATTTTGCAACTGATAGCTCCACGGAATTTAGAATTCATTGACGGTTGAGTTGTTTTTGGCGACGTTTTGTTTATTATCAAATCACTGGTCAGATGACTTGTAATAGGTACCAATTCATTCTGACGTACATGTTTTACCACTATTATTATGATAATACGAATTATCAATGTAACGTGCCGTGTTCTGAATGAACTAGACAGGTTTCCCTAATACTGTAACCTTGACCCCAGAAACGTTACACCAGCTTTGCCTACAAAAATAATGATGCCAAATTATCCATTCACGAAAACGTGGGTGGTGTTGGTAAAATTGTTGGCAATCGTTACAAAAATGTGCGCCTAGACGTGAAACGTACTTGTATGCGCACTCGCCGACACCGAGTCTCATCCGAGTGTAATGTTTGCGCAGTTGTTTGTGAGTGATACGACTAGTGATGTGCCGTTCCCGAGAATATTCCCACACTAAGAATGCCACTTTCCGTTGACGCCTACTAGGATGAGTCAGTGAGGTCGGTAGGGTCGGTCGGGTGGGTCTAAGTAACTAAACGGAAGACATCAACCCGGACTACCACATGTAGCCAGCTTTAACAGCAAATTTCGTTGGGAATATTCCTAGGAACGAAAATTTCCCCAATAATACACACGAAGATACTATTAAAACTACAGAGACAGAGAAAGTGAAAAATGATATTGATAAATATCCTAGTGACCAATGCTAGTGACCAATAAATATGTTCTATCCTATTGACGATCTGGTGAGGGTCGCGGGAAGCCGCTAGATGCGGGCAGCGCAGGACCGATTATTGTGGAGACCCTTGGGGAAGGCCTTTGTCCAGCAGTGGACGTCTTTCGGCTGAAATGATATTGATGATGATTCTATTAAAACATAATATTATAAGGCCGCCTATTGGCTTCTTGTTTTACGCTTTAAAATTGTAACAAAACTATTTATTTCCGGTGTCAATAAAGAATATTTTTATTGTATTTGTATTGTATAATATTTGAACAAGACATAATTATATTAATAATATTCAAGATACTTTTCATAATAATTGTGTATTAGATGATCCTCAGAAATATTTTTGCTTTAACACATTCAAACTTAAAATTTGATTGAACCTAAGATGACTCACACATGGTTTCTTTAATTTAATATAGTGATTCACATAGTTTACAGAAACAGATTGTATTACACATTAGCACAGAATCTTAATAGAATCATAGCTGACAAAATTACCCTCATGTTATATTATAGCACTTGTTCTAGTACATTTGTATTTCTGAGCTGTACTATTACGAAACCCTTCGAGTCTGTGGAAAGTAAGACAAGCCCAAGGTTAGAACTATTCCGATCTCGGCTAAATAACGCCTTGTCTCTAGTATTATTTACACAGTTGCACTCGATACATTGTCTTGACAAATTCCTTTGGAACAATGGTGGCGGACCAATCGTAAGTTTGTTGTTAAATGTGAGGTCTTGTTGCATCTAGTGTTCTAGGAATCTGTAGGTTCGATACCGGATATTTTAGATTTAGATTGGACGTCATTGAGTGAAGACAATTTGATGGCAAATATGCGTATACGCAGATCTGTGTCATCATCATCATTAACAGCTCATAATAATACGTCCGCACCGAGGGGCTCGAGCCTGCCCTGAAATTAGGGTGAATAGGCCTTAGTCGACCACGCTGACCCAGTGCGGGTTGGTCCACTTCACACACAACCTTTGAAATACTTCGTAGGTGTGTGCAGGTTCCTCACGATATTTTCCTTCACCGTAAGAATGTCGAATAAACGTACATATTACTAATCCGAAAATCGAAAACACATTGGTACGTGTCGGGGCTTGAATCTAAGTTCATCTTTATCTATTAGTCTTTCAAAAGGATGATTTACCTCATTTCAGACTGAAATTGTTAACTCCGATCATTACAACAACGGAGACTAACAAAGAAAATTAAAATAAAATTACCCTAAATTTATAAATAAACATGTCGACTTTACTACAAAATATCCAGGTGAGATTCCGCTAAAAATACCCGTCTATTGTATACAGAAAGAAGGTCATACTAATAGAGTGACACTGAATGACTTCAAAGATATAAAAAAAGCGTAGATAACGATAGTTAACATGTGAAGACGATAATTGCTTGCGAAGTCTTACACTGACTCATAGACGGTTTCGTTCCAAACCCATTTGCAAGCTCTTTCAACTCCGACGTGTACTAAGGATGTGTTATTTTTAACGTCTGCATTCACGGAACACAATGGAACGTTTTGAAAGAAAAGCAAGGGCTCCAGCAATTGTAGGGCTGGAGTTTGTGCGTATATTTTCCCGAGTAGTGCGAGCACGCTCCTAACAAAGCGCATTGTCGCATATTTGTCGCATAATGTTCCCACGACGGTCAGGTTCTGAGACCGATCACACCCGGGCCATTGTGCTCCGTCTTCGTGCATTATGCGAATGCCAGTTTTTTGCATCTCAATTGCACAACAAACACGCTGATGGATAAGGGAAAGGATGTGACATTTAAGTCGAACCGATCGCCCACTGTCGATTTGCGAAAACGAGATAAGAGAAGCAATTTGGTGTGACCCAAATAGGCGGCGAAGTGCGAGCGATAGCCGACTATTGCCGGATTCAGCTGTGTTGCCGTAATTGTAACACAATATAATTATTAATTTAGAGCACGCCAACGCGAGAGTAGGCGGCTCAGCTCTGTCGACATAGCCACTGCACTATCTCATGTAAATTGGCCGGCATCCTTGAGATGGTCGGCTGTTATTCTAGACATAACAGATTTCCGTGGTCTGTAAATCCTCGGGAGAGTTTCTCGGGGCCGTTGCGAAAGCGTCGTGGCCCGCGCTGGCGCAACGCGCATTGTCTCCGCGCATCTAGAGCGACGATTCGCGACAGCACTAACGCCTACTGTGGGTTGCGCAAACCGCACACGCTCGCATCGCGTATACGGGCAAAGGCATCCACTGCAGCGCAATGCTGCCAGCGATCTCGACTCGTCATTAGACTCATGATGCTCGCGATTGCAGCGAATTCCCGGCCCCAATAATTGGCCGTGTCACTGTTACAAGATTAATGCGCGCCCCACATCGCGCCCGCTTTCGTTCCTTTCGCAACGTTTGCCGTGTAGTGTAAACTCTCACGAGACGCGCTTATCGGTGTCTGGCTGATAACGCGGCGATTGTGCGCTGTTGCGACACACTGCATTGGGATTAGACGCCACTAATTGAAACGTCCGCGTGTCTGTGGGCGGCGCAAACTCGACAGTTTAATTACCTTTACAAATAACTCGTGAACACCGCGCCTCCATTGGGCAACAAGACAGTGACCGCGGGAACTTCTCTCTTCTAGTATAGTACCCCGCCTAGGACGTGCTAGGACGCTGCAATATGCACTGTTGCGTGCTGCTGGTCTGAAACTGTTTCAATGGGGTTCGGTTGCAATTGCAACAATCGCAGAAGCTACCAACAGAAACCAGCGCAGCGTATCCCAGAACGCTTTGTTTGGGTTCGGAGAAGCGATCGTAGCTGGAAAGGAGAGAGTTGCTGATGCGTGCGTTGTTTACACTCGTTCGCGCGGGGCGTCGGATTGGCGCGTTTCGATACATACAAAATGCGCTTAAAGAGCTTATGACTGGTGTCAAGGAGATATGCGGTTTTAATTAAGCTTCCGTCGCGGGGTCGGGCGCCCCCCGGGGACAGCTGTCGGAAGGCGCGTGCGCAATTACGCAGGGCCCGCGCCCGCGCACTGACCCGCGCGAATGTCACGAGATAAATGTCAGAATTTGTAAACAAGTTAACACTTACAATGCCTGTGCTCTATGAAACCCGGTCCGAGCGTCCGTGGCCACGCGAGGTGCCATTTCCGGGAAGTAACACCTCAGTATTAACGTTTATAACGCGGCGAGTTTATTATTTTATGTTTTTACTCGACCGACGGCTTTCAATATAAATTCCCGTAAATACAGGGTGCGCCCGTACACTGTTGTTATCTAATAACAGTTTAGAAAATGCTCGCTGGAGCCGGCCATTATCCCATGTCAGGAGCCATACAATTAGCTGGGGCGATGTCGTAAAATTAATTTATATAAAGTTTAATCTACGAGCTTTGCTTCCATGAGAGATTGCATTTGTTGGCCGGAGCCCACACTCCAGTACAACATTTTTGTTAAGCGCATGTAGGCTGTAATAGTTATAATTGTACAGGTTTGTGACAGGGCAGGTCAAGGGTAGACAGTAATTTACTAAATGGCTAGACAAAGGAGCGATAACATTGAATCAAAATGGTTTAATAAATGTCAAAGTCAAAATTACTGGTATGTCATAATTGTCAATGTTGTCATGCGGCGTCAGTCAAACAATGCTTAGAAGGATATGTGTTAGATTGTAATCTTTGTCAATTATGAGTGTAATCGCATTACGACAACAATGGGACCAGCGCACGCGCAAGTCGCCCGGGGATATGCTAATAAATGAACTGTCAATTTGTTCCACCTGACCTTACGTTCACCGCCTGTGGACCTGTTAGTCTTGCCAGTTGAGAAAAAAGTACTTATTTTTTTAAATCGTGGTTTTTGCTTTAATTTCTGTAGTGGTAAAATTCTTTAATATCTATTTTAATTTATCTATGAAGTACCGAAATAAAAATGTGTCATATTTGAAAAATAAATTTTGATCTGAATTTAAAGCCTATTTTCATCTTTTTTTTTTCTAAATTTGTGCCTTGTATGTTTAACAAAGCCAGTGGGACCCTTTTTGATGCCGTTCAAATTGGAAGAAGTTTAATAATAATAAATCCATTTATCAAAACAACATTCATATAACTTTTTAAACATGATTATGATCACTTGTAGCTTTTCAACTTAGGTTAACCTAGAAAAAGACATTGTTAAATTGGCAGTGTAATGTATCTCGTTGCTATGACCTAAGTTGTGAGTTTAATATTGGATAATGTTGCAGTTTCTGTAGTGGTTCACTTAGATCCAAGGCCCCACTTTCAAGGTTTTTGTCTGAGTGATTCTATTAGGATCACTGGGATCATAAAGATGAAGATTAGAGATTGTAAGTCTATTTTGAAGTAGCTTAAAACAGACTAAATTCAATACGGTGCAAATCCTAGTAAATCCTTCCACTATTATCGACTATTGTTTACTGTGAAGATACATAATTGATTTTAACACTATGTTTGTTACTTTTTAACGTCTTATCGTTTTTCAACTATCTAATATTACTTATTGTTAGTTGGAATTTCTGTCTCTGAATATTTTATGTCGCATTTTTACTGGAAATCTTATAAGCTGAATATAGGAAAAAATAAGTACCAGCTTTCCGCCCGCGTAAACAGCTTTTCCCGTGGTAAAAAGAAGGCTGTGTTATACTGATGTATAAGCTGTATTATTGTCAAGTTTAGTACTTTTTTCGTGAAAGAGTAACAAACATACATCCAACTTTCGCGTTTATAATATTAGTAAGACTGTGTCATTATGCAAGAGTTTGTTTATATTTAGAACTGCATACAATCTACTACCTTGAGTTATGTTCCTCAAATGCGAAGATTTTTACGTTCCGCGCCGTGATTTGTCTATTCATATGCGACAATGACCAACCAGGTGACGTTTCAATCCATTCAACTCGATCTCCAGACGTTAATAATGATGGATCTCTTTACTTTGTCCATTTCACAAAGGTAATGTAGTTTTCTAGAAGTTTCGTCGTTTTTTTTTTATAAATGCCGATAATGAATTTGTGCTATTAGTTGGTTTAAGTTTAAATTTGTCATCGTCCAAAAACCTTACTGATGATTTTACGGTCAGCCATTTGCTTTTCTCTTGTTTTAACCCCCGACGAAAAAGGGGTGTTATAAGTATGACGTGTTTGTCTGTCTGTCTGTCTGTCTCTCTGTGGCATCGTAGCTCCTAAACGGATGCTCCGATTTTGATCAAGGTTTTTTTGTTTGCGAGGTGTCACAATCGATGAACTAAGAAAATATCTTCAGCTCATTATATTATCAGCTCTTTTCTAGTTGTTGAAAGGATCAAGTAACTGTTTTGTGGCGGGGGTTATGTAAATTTTTAATTTATATAGTTATTAAATAACTTGTAATTGTGCTTGTAATGTGACTTTGTTATAGTATAAACTAGTAAAGTAAATTATTATTGTGTTCAAATGAACTGTATATAATTTTTAAACGTATTTTGAGTAGCATATATATGTATAGCTTTCAATAAAATATTGAATAGATATAAGTACATAAATAAATAGAAAGAGGTGAAAGAGGCCTTTGCCTGGCAAAAAAAAAAAATTTTTCATTATTATAAAAGGTTTTTAATTTAACATTTGACTCACGACTCAACAGAACATTACAATGTTTTCACATTTGAATATCACAATCGAATTAACCGACTATCACGAGAAAACAGCATATTGCGTTCTCTACCGCCAATCGAACACTTTATTGCCCAACTGTGAACTTTGGGGTAAATAAATTGAACGGAGCGGCCTGACATTTTACAGTGCATTGTTTGGGAACAATCGTGCCCAACGTTATGGCGTAGTATGGTGTTGCTTTGCTATATGTGTGTATGCACTATGCAATTCTGATTCGGGATATAAACTCTCACGTTTTGAATGATGAAAGGGGGTTAATAAGGAAGTGTCATAAGACAAATAGAGGTTCTAAATTTATTACATAACCTATATTACTCTATTGTACGCTTAAGATTGTACGTATAAATATACAGTGTAAATAGACTAATGGTACTACCAGGAGTAGGTCAGGATGAATAACATGCTACACAATTTATTTCCTTATTGGAGCGACATAAGAACGTTACAGTCCATATATGAGCCCGTCGAGTAAAGCCTGCCCTGAAATTAGGACGAATAGACCTTAATCGACCACGCTTCACACACAAACTTTTAATTTCTTCGCAGCTGTGTAAGATTTCCTCACGATGTTTCTTTCGCCGCAAAAGCGTCTTATGGACGTACAATGTGAATTCGAAAATCGAAAACACATTGGTAACAAGTAACAACCGAACCCGTGCCTTCCGAATGGCTACCGACGCGCCTCTCGAAGATGTATTATTATCATGTTCAAGTAATCGTGAAGTCGTACATGAGTATGAGTCGGTTCCGTGCCGTGACCGGGTCATGCGCACACGCATCTAGACAGCCATTTTTTGTCTCCAAGGCTGCGGCTGTTAGAAAAGTATTTCTTAGAGTCAGGCTAATTAGCTAGCGGTGTTTTTGATGTTAGTATGTAGGCACAAAATTGCTTATCTAGAACTGCGTATCAGCTAGTAGGTAAAGACCTAATTACGACTTTCAACCCACTTGACGAAAGAGAGAATGCATTTTATTATTTCACGTTGCAATTTTGCACAGTGGATCACTGATTTAAAGGTTTTGTTTCCCGAAAATTTCCGTCAAATCATTGACATTTTATGCGGGGTCCAGCGGGGTTCTTTGAGTAATTATGTAGCAAAGTGTAAATAAACCAGCAGAAAATATGTTTTTATCGTATTTTATTAAATGATGCAATTATGTTTCAGTCACCGAACACATGAATAACCTTTTTCGTCCTTCTAATAAATCTCAATTCAACACTTGCGTTTTAAAACAGACGTCGGCACTAAAAACTCGTTAAACTTTGGCATATTCATACAATCTTGATTAAAATGATGTAGTTCTTGAGGAATGTTGATTTTATGGTCTAAAGTTAGTGGAACTAAAGTTATTGGGTTACCGGATCAATGTTCTCGAGGTTATTCGAGAGATGAATAAATGACTTGTGTTTATTTTGTAGTATTTTGCTTTAAAAATCTTAAATAATTGTGATATTTTTTAGTACAAGTGTAGTAGACTTTTTGAGTTGTATGCGTAGTAAATTAGCTTTTAGCTTCAGCTTTTCTGTAATTCTTCATAATTTTTTAGTTCTTTCAAATATTTTGTTATTAGATTATACAATAAAAATATTGTCGTCAAAATTAGTCAAACTGTAAAACCAAAAAACAAAATTTTATTTTTAAAAACCTAGCGGCTATTATTTTGAAAAACATCACAGCAACGTAAGTCGCGCTGCATTTTTCCCGCTGTATCTGTTGGATCTGCGCGCGCGCACATAATGAGCGGTTTGCGCGTCCTTGCCGCCTCCATTACTGCTGCGTTACTGCACATCACGTAATGTCCATTGCGGTTTACATAACAATCTGATGCCACTGTCCACGCCACGGCAATCATCGTGGAAATAAATGGAAATGCAACGGTGCGTAGGAGTCGACTGTCGATGCTTACACTAATCTTTGTTGGGGAATCTTGGGATTGGGATTTTTGTAAAATTGGCATGGTTGAGTGTGTTTTGTCATCGTAATAAATGATTAAATGATTTATTCAAAAAATACTTATCTAAATTCAAGTATCATTACTGACACCCACACTAGGGTAGGTACCCTGTATTGTGGGCTGTCTTAATAATAATGATAAAAACATTATAATCATCACTACATAGTATAAAACAAAGTCGCTTTCTCTGTCCCTATGTCCCTATGTCCCTCCCTTTGTACGCTTAAATCTTTAAAACTACGCAACGGATTTTGATGCGGTTTTTTTTAATAGATAGAGGGATTCAAGAGGAAGGTTTATATGTATAATACATGCATAATATACTTAAGAATAATCCACAATAACCATTTTCCCGTGCGGAGCCGGGGCGGGTCGCTAGTGGTTAATAAAATACTGAAGTCTTCTTTACGTAGTAGTCGTGCTCGTGCGCAGTATTTAATCAATATACAAAAAATATTATCTTTGTATCTATTAAGTACTTTTCCTTTGTTACTATCTCTTGCAAAGTCAAATAAATTGAAAAGAATATTACGTTTGAGAATTATACCACACTTGAAAAGGAACTTTATGTTTGTTTATCATCGTATAACAGAATCGGTATTCTCAAGAGAATTTCTCATGTTTTCGGAAAGAGGTCGAATGTATCTCAAACAAAGGTTTATTTTAATTTGACGTTGCAATACATTGCATTTGCATCGGGTCAGGGTGTCAAGGATCTCTCATCGGTTTGTTTACGAAATTAGTAATTCATTAGCGGCTAAAAGGATACGGTATTATGTAGGTTAATATGTGGTTGTCTTTGTATAATTTTTTTGATAAAAGACATAAGCGTTACAATCTATAAGCGATAAGCGACATGAGCGTTCTTACGATACGATCAAGGCTAGAATGAACAGATATTTCTGGACAATTTAGTTTCATACTCGATTCTGAAACAAGTGATCAACAGTTTATATAAGGAGCCTGCTTTGTAGTATCTTCACTACAAAACAGCTCCTTTCACCACTCCATGAGATCATCTTGCCCTTATTTTTATATTCATTTGACTCAGAATAAAAAAAATACAAACGACTCACTGTAATAAAGTATTCTAAAGGAAACAATAATTTGCGAATGCCAGTATTCAAAAATTTATCGTTAGCTTTAGATATTTGAAGAAAAGTTATTTGAGAATGATGTAAATATTGTCGTTGAGGAAAAGGAGGAAAGTAGCCTCAGACAAATATATCTGTTAGTTGACTTGACTTTATACGCCTTATACGCTTTTCGCAAAGCAGAATACGTTTCCTAGACAACCCTACCTAAGTTACATTTTAGGTAACTCAAACGAAACAAGTGAAACCTCGATACCCGGAATACTACCAATTTCGATTTACTCTGTTTGAAATCGAAAACTACATACATGGTTGCCTAACCTAAACGGCGCCGTATTATGGAGAGGTAAATTAGTTCACCATAGTTCACTGGTTTGCTTCCTAGTCGATATCGATTCGATTTCTCTCGTAAAATCGAGCCGTTTCATTGTTATTGTTTCAAATGGAATGCCCTACGTAATGTTTATTGAGCGCCAACCTTTGAACTACGCTGCGACAGAAGTTGCTTAAGGACTATAAGATTAGAATGAAGTCAGTATTTAGCAATTTATTAATGTTTTGTATAGATAATATTCTAATATGTCTTTTTTATTTGTTGCAGGTATGTGCGTGCCAGGCAGCTAAGATTGGACGTTGATGGTGTGTAAGAAAGGTATTAGATTTAGAATGAATAGACCGTATTTGAATATGCCTTTTTTTTTCAAATTATGCAAAAGACATTTAATGCCATATTTTTAAGGCAAGTACTAAGACTAGTTATTTCCATACTTGTTCATAGTCTAGTGTGATGGATGGATTTACCATGTTATAATCTGTTCTTAATCATTAGTTTTGCTTTATCTGATTTATACTAAAAGTAAAAAGCTTCTGCTCCGAGATCCATAGACTACTAACTCACATAAAGAGGGCAAAGGTTGGCCCTTCGACCTGTCCGCGGGCAAAATGGCGTCCTCCTCGGCTCAACCAATGAAATCGCGATCAGCTGACCCCCGGGCACGACTCGAAATGGCAATTCAGGGAAACCTAGATCACTTGTTACTTATAATGCACGAAAATACCTTTCACTTACGCTGTTACGGAATCAGAGTGCAATTTTCTTTCGTTTCTTCAGATTAGTGCCCAAAATGGTTAGCAACTACTACGCGAAAGTGTGTACTTATAGTAAATTGCGGAAAAAGGTTTGACTTCAAGAATGGACAGGAAAGGACGATTTTCCGTGGCCAAAGCGCATTGAAATGCAAAATTTCTCACGCCTCCTAAACAAAAGTGTGTATTCTCAAAAAGTCAAGTTTTTGTCTACTTGATTGACAGTGAAACATTTTCTTTTATCTACATGTCAAGTGGCCCTAAATCCTGCTGCTTTTTTTATTTTACAAGTTCAGGTAAAGACTTAGAGCAACGCGGGTGACTAATACTTTTGTTTTTTTAAAGGGTAAGGATTGAGGTGGAGAGAGGGTGGGTTGGTGGTGGTGAGGAGGCAGGACCGATCATTGTGGAGATCCTTGGGGGAGGCCTTTGTCCAGCAGTGGACGTCTTTCGGCTGAGATGATGATGATGAAGGATTAAGATGATGAAAGTTGTAGTGTAGTTGATACTTCCTTACTTTAAGTAAGAATCGCGTTGTTAAACCACGCTACACTTTTCTCACGTACAGAAAACGGGTATGATTTATGAGAATGCATTATTGAAATCGTCAGTTTGGGCTCTCATTTGGAAAGTTGCCGGATGTGAACATTATGCGCACGCGACCCGAGTTGCGCTCGCGCAGAGCGTGTGGCGGCGACCCCGTGTCGCAAGCGCTTGTACGTCACGATTTGGCAGATCTCAGATACGCTGATAAATAAATATTTAATACTTACGATAAAATAGGTAAAAATACCGTAAGATTCTTTTTCTGTCTTAGTACTAGTTTGTAGAGGTGACTGATCCTATCAGCCCCTCTAACATGCCCGGTTCCCGCGTGACAGACATAATTTTGTCGTGCGTATTCTCTTATCCTATTTGAGGATTTCAATATGGCTGGTTTCCCCTAACATAAGCACAGCGATCTTTCTGTTTTCTTGTGCATCTACTCGTAGTCACAGATAGTTGGTTATACCAATCGTAAGTCGAATGATGTTGTGATAAGATGTTGTTAAAACTTATAGGTAAGGTCTCCAAAGCTGTGTCAGTCACGGTGTTTATATGTGAAATATTTGTTATAATTAATCTTTATCTTATACACGCACAATCTAAAAGGGAATAAACCTGTATTATTTCTATCGTTCTAAACGTTTATTGTATTATCATAAGCTTATGTCATCTTTATTATTATTTATCATGTTGTTGCACTTGTAATTGTAATCGTTATAATGACATAATCAAGTGTCATTGGAAATATTTAAAAAAAATCTGGCATTGCGTGTTGTTGTCCCATTAGGTCATGAGGTCTTTTGTGCGCGAGCGCATGATGTTTACATGTTCCATTATAAATGATATTGAATATACACGGAACTGTTTTTTTTTTAAATTATGATTTACATGGTAAGTTCATATTTTAAGATATCAGTTTTTATTCAAAACATACGTTTTATGTCATCTGTTGAAGGAATATTTTAGGTTGTAAACACATTTTTTTTCTAAGGTTGTAAAGTAGGTATGGCTAACGATTTTTCGTAAATTAAAAATAGTATGAATGTTTTTATTTATTTTCAAATATTTTCAATCTACAGATCACTACAGATCTTTGAACTCCTGTGACACTTAACCAACACGATTTATAAATAATATTTTTTCCTCATAGTAGAAAATCCAGTCTTTCTTCAGTAGGTACCAGTTGTAACTATATGACTAATTATGAAATACAAGTAAGTCTACATTATGCGAATCAAATTATGACAAATTCCTCTTTAGACAATAATAAATCACTACTTGGGGACATTTAACATTTTGGATTTTCAACTTTATGCGAGTTTTAACTTTTTGGCACGAATGGCTAACAAGTACAGAAGCCAGCACATGCGGTTGGACATTCGCACTAGTCAACAAGTCAGCCGCATGTGCTGCCTACTGTACAAGTCACTTGCCTACAACTAAGAGTGAATTTCACCAGTAACTTACACTACTAAACTGTACTGACGTTAATTCAAATCGCTTTCCCGCATGTCATTCAATTAGCGGGTGTACCGAGAAACGGACCATTTTCTCCACCACTACTCGGTACTTGGTTAGCGCTAGTAGCAGTAGTAACTACTACGTAATAGAGTTATAATACTGATATTAATCGGCCGGCACCTAGAGAGATCTGCTATGCAAATTCTTGGAAGATACTGTTGGTAGGTAACTGTCTTTAAAAATTACATGTTAAAGATTTTTTCACTCCACAGTTATTTTGTTTTGCTTTGCTGGCAATATCACTACATAGTATAAAACAAAGTCGCTTTCTCTGTCCCTATGTCCCTATGTATGCTTAAATCTTTAAAACTACGCAACGGATTTTGATGCGGTTTTTTTTTATAGATAGTGTGATTCAATAGGAAGGTTTATATGTATAATACATGCATTATATACTTAAGGATAACCCACAATAACCATTTTCCCGTGCGGAGCCGGGGCGGGTCGCTAGTCATCTATAAAATAACCTACCACAGCCTTTGTGGTCAAGTGGTTAAATGCTCACGCGCCGCACCTTACGGATATTCCAGATTCGAATCCCGGTGGGGACTCGTCGAACAAATATCACTTTGTGAGACTTTCTCACAAAAATACAAGTTTTAAAAAAAATGTGTCTGTCTGTCTGTCTGTTTGTACACGCTAATCTCTTGAACTACTGGACGGATTTTAATGAAACTTTACAATAATATAGCTTATACATCAGAATCACACATAGGCTACTTTTTACCGCGGGAAAATACTTCTTTCCCACGGGAAAACCCGTTAACGCGGGCGTGGCCGCGGGGCGGAAAGCTATTAAATAATAAAAAAAATATAATAAAATCCTAGCTGCCTTTTTACTAGGCAAATAACATTGATTCAGTAAGGAAGGCTCTGCAGTCCATTTACTAGTATCTCGGTCTCGGATTGAACAAAACTAAGTGTTATTGTGTTGCAATTGGTCGTGCATTGTGCGGGGCCGATATAATAACCGCGAACCGGGTCAAGTATACCGGAAGCAACACTGCTGCGCGCGCGCAGGGAACTCTACGTGAGGTGGACAACTTGAGGCTCCGATACTTTGATGGTTTTCGATTGGTATTGAAATGAAATCTCAGCTTGGTCCCTCTTACGCCCGCGTTAGCAGTTTTTCCCGTGGGTATGAGGTATTTTCCCGCGGTAAAAAATAGCCTATGTCGCTCTCCATCCTATCAAAAATCAAGTCGATTGGTTGCTTACTTAGGGCGGGAAGGAAGGGCAAACTAACACACATTCGCATTTATAATATTATTATGGATATCTCAAACATATTAAAACAATGTGTGTACAATATACTGTAAAATAAATAAATAAAATAAAAAAAAACAAACGTATATAGTAAGTATTTAATGCCGAGATAATACCTGAAATTTCCTAAAGAAACAAGACCCAATTTTGAGTCTAACGTTGCTATAATTTAATATCCTTATATAGAATAATAAAAATCCTTTAAAATGATTGAAAGGTTGTGAACGCCTGCTCCACTCACTGTTTATCGCAGTACTGTAGCGACGACACGCAACGCAGCTGCGTCTATAGTGCGTACGCGCATTGCACTGCCATGCCATTGATATCGTGTACTGTATAGATATTATAGTAGATACTAGAGTTTGGCCAATGAATGTAGACAATGAATAAACGCGGCAAATTTGAAAAAAATCATCTTGGCAACCCCGATTCTATGGATTTACCTAATTTGACACTTTTTTTTCTGTCACTTTGTTTCCAGTCCAGTGTTTTCCAATTTCATCGATTGTCTACTTTCATTAGCCATTAGCTATAAACATTTTTTTAATAAACAGCTGTTTATTTGCTCAAATTAACAGCCTTCACGAAATTTTTATTTGGAGTATATCTAGTGTGTTCCGTTACTAAACCTCCGTCCTTGGGAGTGAGTTTTTTAACATATTAGATAGACGTGTGTTGGACTCTTCCGCACCCAAACGAAAATACATTATGTTGAGTATTGTTAAAAACATGAATGTCGGATAAAATAATAATACATATATAAATATGTGGGACATCTCACACACGGCCATCTAACCCCAAACTAGGCAGGGCTATGGTTGTCAGATAGCTAATATACATACATACATATATAAATATACAACATCCAGACACAAGGCAACCACAAGTGCTCATCACACGAAGGTTTGCCCTGGGCAGGATTCGAACCCGCGACCTTGATATAAGATACAGAAGACTGGAATAAATTGTGAATGTATTAAAAAAACATATTTCTTTTACACGTTTTTTTAACTTTTAATTGAATAGGTACAAGCGGTAGACATAACTTATTATCAAAACCCACAACCGACATCTTGTTTGCACTTTCAACAAGCGACCACCTATTTATTAATTTTGTATGAAAACACTAAATCGATTCTCACGGGAACGAAACAATAGTCAATAGAGCAAGGCCTCTTAAATCGTAAACCAGAATTTGATAAATCGTCGGAGTGTCGCACACAATGAATGCTCACGCGCAGCGGCATTGCAACATAATCATGGTAGCCAAGGATTTGATTGAATCACTTGAGGTTTATTACGAAACAATATATAAATGTACCTATTTAGGGAAAGTGTACATTATGGGAAGTGAACAAATAACAAATGAGTTACCCGTAAAACGGTCTATCTGCAATTTTGTATGAAAGTGTCTGATCACGCTGTTTTCTGTGTGGATATAGATGACTTTACGTCTATCTGACAAATTTAAAGAAAGGCACGTTGTAGATTTAAATTATCTGTTTTTACCATTTCGCCGCTTGATTAATCCACAAAAAATGCATTTTGAGTGCAATGTATAAAATATTTAGGGGTAACGCATTCAAATGAGCCGATAAAGTTGGGGTAGAGTCTTCCACTCCCCCGCAAGTCCGGTGAAGCTTGATTGGTCGTACCTTTTCGACACAAGCATAGGTCAATTCAAAAAAAAAAAAAAAAGTGAAGCCAGAGGATATCCTAGTGAAAAAGCAGCAGTATTTAACTTATGCTTTTTAAAAACGACCCGTTGATTTAGCTTAGTTCCTTCACCACTTATATACGGCCGTCCTCGGTTATATTTTTATTTATTTCTATGAAGAATGATTTCACGATGTATTTTTTTTTTACAATCTACCTTGTTAATTGTTGCCAGCCAGCCTCTCTATACTAAGCAAAAAACAGTACAACGAATAGGTCGTCAATATGTCTGGCTCGCCTCAAATATTAGCATACAAAATACCATCTCCGACTCTCCGTATTGATACAAAGAGTCATACAAACAAACAGAATGGACTATTTCTTCGCAGTCGCTGAATGCTCGGTTTTTGTCAGTGTTTTTATACCATTATCTTGTCTACTCCTGTCAATAGCCATCATGTCTGTGCTGCCTCGGTAAAAAACTTGGCGTTAAGTACATATTCCTGTCTTCCTTAAAGCTCAAAGGTTTTTGCATTGGCTGGTGTACAATGACTATTGCCCACTGTTTTATTTGACATATCGCCATTATATATTGTTTTTATACTTCGTAGATAATCGAGGCTCTATTTATCAAATTTTTGAGTTATAATTCCTGAGAAAGTGTGGTCATTGGTCGCTGATATAGAACAGTTTTTGATGTTTAGTAGGACAGACTGATCGAAACCATTCTTGAATTTATATAATGAGTGCAAGCAGCCAGGAAACTAATTTTGCAAAGAGTCTTATCACGTCGTTAAAATGTCTTAAAGTCGCGAGTAAATAATGATGCTAGTAAAAGAAAATGTAACGTAACTTAAAATCCATTACTCCATTTATCTCCCGTTGAATTACAGCTTTTAGTGGTATCGTAAAGCGCTTTTCACACCAAAGCGGCGAACTGTGTCAGTTAGACCATTGACAGCAAATTGACAGGTTCATCTTTATTCTATTGCTAGATTTTCATGGGATGTTGGCTTACGGTACCGGCCTGTTTGTCGGATAGTAAATCCTCAGTTTACTTCACAGTGTAGCACGATTGGTTTAACGGAACTTGTAGAATGGCTATGTGGTTCCCATCTATGAAAATCAAAGTTAACTCTTCCTGTTGCCGTCATAATATGGCCCAGGGTTTACTATAGGTAACACTAAATTTAAAAATTTTATAACCCCCGACATAAAAACGTTACGTGATCCTTTCAACAACTAGAAAAGAGCTGATAATCTTCAAATGGCTAATGATATTTTCTTGGATCATAGCTAAGAACACTCTCGATTGTTGTGACACCTTGCAAACAAAAAAAAACTAGACCAAAATCGGCGCATCCGTTTAGGAGCTACGATGCCACAGACAGACTGACACACACGTCAAACTTATAACACCCCTCTTTTTCGTCGGGGGTTTAAAATCCGTGACAAAAACGCAGTCGCTGTCGTATCGTAGGACTTTCTGTAATTGGTTTTATAAAAAGCCTTTCTAACAGACATTACTTATTAAAAATTGCTAGTTGTACCTTTTTTAAGCAAGCACTTTAAATGATTTAGACTCTTAACATTAAAGGGAAAAGATTGAACGATTTTAAGTCAATATTTCTCGTTTTGAAACAGAATGGTTCACGAAAACTGTGTGTAACTAGTATTGTGTAACCGAGAACTTTCTATAAATCAATAAGATCGATAAAATATAATTTCGGTGCTCAATCGAACAAACTAAGCGTGTGAAAAAAATCTGGCTGCATAGTTAAAAGCACAACTTGTAAATCACAGTTTCCGGAAGAATATAAAGCTACTCTAGTTGATTGGAGTAACAGCCGTAACAATTGCATAACAGTCTCCATCTACAATTATCAGCGACCTGGAATCGAGTCAAAGGCGGAACTGTCACGTGCGCTCGCGCATACTACGGCGGCGCGATAACGCACTGCGCATGAGGTGGCATGAGCTAAGTTGCGGGCTTTGCTTGCATATCGTGCGCTTAGCGCGATCAGGAACGGAAAGTGGTTCACTGGGTTTCTGTGAATGTTATCATTTACACTGAAAGTGTTTTAATGTACAATCCATTTATTATTATATTAAACCATATACATGTATGGTTGTGACTTGAGGTCCATGATTTGTATTTAGAGTTTTATTTCCAGTTAAAAGCTTTTTACACGTTGTAGACGCACGCATGTTTACAAACAAGCGTAAAAAAATATAATGTGCAAGGACTCTTAGGATTTGCCAGTTTTGGCCCTATTCCTAATCTTCAGTTAACAAACGTCCAGAAATTTTTTGTTCAGTCAGAAAATATATTAATTATCAACTATAGATCTTTGAAACCATATCAAAAATATAACTAGAATTTCTCCTTTAACAACAGACAATTGTAAGAGTTCAAAAAAACAATTCAGAGTAACAACCCGTTATTTCAGCAGAAAAATCCCTCAATGTTACGGTCGAAATGCGTATCATTGCTTCTTGTAAGTCGTTTGCAGTTGCCATGACTATTTGACTTGCGAACTTTGAACGTGACCGGCGAAATAACTGTATGTCACAACAACGGTAACTCCGTTAGTTTATATTTGCCGGTTTTATTTTTATACTAGCGACCCGCCCCGGCTCCGCACGGGAAAATGGTTATTGTGGGTTATTCTTAAGCATATTATGCATGTATTATACAAATAAACCTTCCTCAAGAATCACTCTATTTATTAAAAAAACCGCATCAAATCCGTTGCGTAGTTTTAAACTTTTAAAGATTTAAGCATACATAGGGACATAGGGACAGAGAAAGCGACTTTGTTTTATACTATGTAGTGATGATTTATTTGGCTAGTTTTATTGCTGAACTAGCTTTACGTCCCGCGGTTTCGACCACTTTACGATAAATATTCCCAGTTGAATAAGGCGTTAAGTATAAGTCATGGTCTAAGAAAACAAGGTCTAACCGTTAGACCACGTGACTGACACAAACCTACGTCATTTTGCGCTGTTCATCCTTGTCTATTAACACGCATTCGACAAGGATGAACAGCGCAATATGATGTAGGTTTGTGTCAGTCACGTGGTCTAATGGTTAGACCTTGTTTTCTTAGACCATGGTATAAGTAAACATTTTTCAATTAATTAAACTTTTGCATGATAATAATATGTAGGTATCCCTTGAGAATTTGTATCGCAAACTGTAAATTTAGAAATAAAATAAAAACATATATTTCTGGTGTTGCCCATAAATGTGTTAATAATAATTAAACTTATTCTATGTTAGTGTGAAATAAAAGCATACACATAGTTAATTTCGCATTTATATAGACTGAATTATACAGACGTTGTACTGAAAGTAACACACGAAATGAAATAAAAAAATCGATGCAGCCGTTCTGAAGTGATGCGCATAATTAAAACATTTCAGCGATTAATTTTGTATATTTAGATTACAGCAAAATGACGGGCGTGTGAAATAAAACCTGCGCTCCTAAGTGCAAACTTAGATCAAGACAATTTTATTAACTAATACAACCTACAAAATAGAATAGAACGATTTGAAAGTAGAAGATTTCATACTCAGCATAGTAAATTTGAATAGGCTATTCTAATTTCTAGTTTAAACGATTGGCTTTAACAAATTTCCCACGAGATCCTGCGCGGGCGCGGGCCGGGCGGGCTGCGCTTGCGCAAGTTGCGATATTCACAATATTAATGGTTACTGAGCTTGTTGTAGCCTTTGTTCTAGTGTTGAAGCCATGTAGATGTATCCAATGCGGCAATATAATGTTTTTCTTTCTATCTTGTTTATTAAATCTTGTATTCAAAATATGTAACACCTCTTTGATTGGTAATAGTAATACCGGTTTCGGCCACCGTGACTTGTATGGTAGCCTACTGCTTCTATTGCTTTGCCCTACATATTTATTTTGGATACTCCATCAGTAAAGAGTAAGTTTGTGAACATATAGTCTATCTCCTTTGTTTTAGGTAATTGTTAGTGATCGCAAATGTTTCAAATAATATTTTTTTCAATGTTTTCAGTTTTTCGTGTTGTTTTTGTGCTAATAATTTGGTTATTGTTGGCGCCATTACTTTGGACAGAAATGCATATAAAGCGCTTTAATAAAGAAAAATAGTAATTAAATGATCCAGGTATCGTTCGTCCATAAACTAGACAGCTGATTTCCTATTACGGAAAGCGTTTCTTAGCTTTTTATAAACAAACGTTTAACCTACATTTATCTGCAATATGATCTTCGGCTCTACCTGTAATTAACCCGCTCACTAGTAATTATTTACTATAGATAATAGGTAATTATGTACAGTACGTCCTACTTGCCTCTATCAGCTGACTACAATGCCCTTTTATCACCTGCTGGACTAAATGCGATGCATTCCTCACTACTGTGTAATCGGTGTTATGTGATACTACGAGTATGTGTCCTATGTAGGCAGGTAGTGTAGGTACTTAGCAGCTTCTTTTTGTTTTGTTTTTTACTGGTTTAGAAGTTCAAGTATTTTTTCCAGCTTGATTCGGGAATTACAAGCTAAATCACCTGATTTGTGTGAGTGAGTAACCCACACGGAAAAGAAGCAATTTTTTTGTAATTTGCGTAAAATATGTGTGAACCTATTTTTATTTCTACCCTCCGTATTTTTATTTATCAGCCCGTGGTGTCCCACTCTCGCCTCCTTCCACTTGTCCCGATCCTGGGCCATACTTTACTTCTCTTCAGTAGCCAACCAGCCCGCCTCGCCACCACTTTCGCTCACCTTTCAATATAGGGCTTGTAATTTTAGTCCATTAAGTCTTCGTTTAGTCTATCTAAGTGTTCGTCTACATAACTACCGCGGAAGCAACAGTTTAGGCTACATGATTTAGTACTTCAGTCAATCAATCACTTTCCTGCTATAAGCACTTCCTATATTTTGTTTTGTCTATCTATACCAATTTGTATTGACAAGGTAGGTTAGTTTAAGTGGTTATATTGATATTTTTTAATACGTTTTCAATTGGGAGGAAATAAATTTTTGCTAGTAAGTAATTGCGTTTTTCGACTGAAATGATCATAATGATGAAGTAATTAGCTACTTTTATAAGGTATTTGTCAACCAAATCATACTTCATACTCGTACTAATATTATAAAGAGGAAAGATTTGTATTTTTGTGAATATGTTTGTAATTAATAAAATCAAAAGCTACTGTGCCGATTTCAAACGCTTTTTCACCATTAAAAACTACATTCACCCTGAGTAACATACTACCTTTTACCGCGGGAATATGCCTCATTCCCACGGGAAAAACTGTTAGTACAGTATACATATACTTTATTGACAACCAGGTAAATATTACATATAATGTAAACGAGGAAGAAAAGACAACAAACGATACAAAGTGATTAAATTTGATTGAAAATGAAACTATTATACAGTAAACCAAATACATACATTAGACTAATACATTAGATCTATCTTATGCACAAAACGCTTTCTAATTAAATAAGTAATTTGGGAATCATATTCTTTTAATCAAGTCTTTACAAAGGATTTTGTAGCTTTAAGTCTAAGACAGTCTTGCATGTAATCGCAGATAACAGTTAAAACTAAGATTGTTAGTCGTTGGGCGTGTTAACATCATCAGTTCCTGTTTCTCACGGGGCGGCGCGGGCGCAGGCGATAGTGTACGCTATTTGCTATTCCCTGCAGTTAGTGTATCTGTTGAAGCTCGATGGCTATAGCAGTCAGATCATTATTTGTCTAAACAATTGTATGCCGACTTATAGTTGTAAGCAAACTGTTAATAACTATGAGGCATGACTATGTGACTAAATTCGCAGTCTAGTAAAATAGTTGTTGAAGCAACGTGAGAGGTTTAGGTGTTAACAGCTTGCTTACAAGTATGAGTACCTATACACATATTATATACAATTGTTAACTAGTCATATAATTATCAGACGGCCGGTCTGCGACATATCCACCAGTCTGGTTAGTTTGGTTGGACTTCTGCAAACTGTAGGATATTCTTCTTATACTTATAAATCATTGTGTATTTAGAGAACAACGATAGGGCGTAGATAGCATTGAACAAATTCCTTCAAAGAACGCTGTTTTCAAACTAGAAATCATCATGATCTTAGTTCACCACTTAACTACTTTCCTTCGAAAAAGCTTGTTTGTTTGAGAGCCTGAATAATCTCGTAATTTATTCGAATCGTCAGTAATGATTTATCTTGCGACTAACCTTCCTTCATTGAGTATTGTCGATGTTACCATGCAGGGCAGAAAGTTCAAATTGATTTGCTATTCTTTAATTTTCGTAGCACGATTATTAAATACCTCAACGTTTAATGACGAAGCCTTTTATAAATTCCACAACACGAATCACTACATAGTATAAAACAAAGTCGCTTTCTCTGTCCCTATGTCCCTCCCTATGTCCCTTTGTACGCTTAAATCTTTAAAACTACGCAACGGATTTTGATGCGGTTTTTTTTAATAGATAGAGGGATTCAAGAGGAAGGTTTATATCTATAATACATGCATAATATACTCAAGAATAACCCACAATAACCATTTTCCCGTGCGGAGCCGGGGCGGGTCGCTAGTTACCCATAAAACTGTTGACTCTCGAGTGGTCGGTGCGATTGGGAGAACCGATCGGAGGGTTCTGGGGTCGACGCCCTGCCGCGGCCTTGTCGAGGCAAGGACGTCGCCCGCTTGCATAACCGCCCGCGAGATGTCAGCAGGGATGCCACTCGACAGAAATGTCAACATCCGTCACTAGGGTCGAGTACGCGAACTTATCAAATGTACGGTCAAGTGGTCAAGGGCTAGGTAAGCTGAACGCACTCACTGGAAATTTATATTCAACTAGCGACCCGCCCCGGCTCCGCACGGGAAAATGGTTATTGTGGGTTATCCTTCATTATATTATGCATGTATTATACATATAAACCTTCCTCTTAAATCACTCTATCTATTAAAAAAAACCGCATCAAAATCCGTTGCGTAGTTTTAAAGATTTAAGCGTACAAAGGGACATAGGGACATAGGGACATAGGGACGGAGAAAGCGACTTTATTTTATACTATGTAGTGATGGATATAAAAATGGCGTAACTTCCAAAGTGTTCAACTTAGTGTGCTCTTGACTGTGTCTTTTTTGAGCTGGTTTTTACTGCAATTTGGTTTTTTACACATTGAATGAATTGAAAAGATATTTGCCAAGATGCGACCCGATTTGCAGTTTCTTCTTGTCGCCACCTTTGAACTTATAATTAATAATTCCGATCCACTTAAAAACGACAACATTATAATTAATTATACATATAAAACGCAGATATAAAAAATCTGTTCGAACAAGAAAAAGAACATAAGGCAAAAGGAGTTAAATGAAAACAGTATATTTCGAGGTATCTCACATAGAACTAAATCAAGCGAGACAAACCAACTTGTTATGTTATGTTAACATAATATTTTACCAGACCAGATACATGCGATGGTACCGTTTGTTACCGGATCGGCGATGCGCGGGCGCACTGATGACGGTGAAAATAAAAGTTATGAATAAAATGCATTTGGATAATTCATGTACTCTCACCCACATGTAGTTTTTACTGGCGTTATGGTAATAGTGTTTCGCTTTTATAGAGCTATGTGATGTGATTGAATGAAACTGACTTTAATTTTTATTTAATATTTTCTTTTATACTTTTTAAGTCTTTAAGGTAGGTATTAAGTTAACCCGACCTCGATTTCTGACTTCAATCTTACTTTTTTTTAATACAAAACTGCGGTTGTTTGTCTCGCTACATGATTAGAATTCTGTTGGTAGATAGTACAGATATTGGGATAAGGTTAAAGCTGCTTAAAAAAGATAAATCTTGAGTTGAGAGTTTTAGTTAAAAATAAATCTTTTCACTATTCCATCAGATCATGCGCATATCAAAGCAAAACTCATCAGAAAATATCAGCGATATACAGTTGAATAGAAAGGTCTACTGGAGATGATTCCTAAGCAATTCGCGTTCGTGATGAGCGTCCGCGCAACCCGCAGTAAATAACGCCACAATGCGCGCGCAAGGCGTGCGCTCGCGCCGATATCACTGCGCTTTGTTTAAACCCCCCACAGACTAGTAAAGTTTTAGACGCAGGATAGTTCTAAAAGTAACGTAAGGTCTGAAAATATGATATTTGGGTTATTATGAAGCACGTTAATTATATTTCTAGACCTTAGGGTTATATACCTACACGTAATTTTTGTAAAATAAACCCAGTTTGAGATGTTGAGATAAAGGTTCAATTTTGACTGGCTGTTAAATACTTTGACATCAATAAATTTACCACTTAGTTTTCATATATTTTGTCATCAATATCAGAATAAAACCTATGATTAAGTCCTTGATCCCTAGTTGGAACCGCTTTGCAAGGACATTTCTTATTACCATTCATTGAATTCAGTCTCAGCTGATTACAAATTATAATAATTACGTACAAGTCATGCCAATAATTGTTTAATTACAACTGACAACTGCCTGTCGCGAAAAAATATCACGCGATGAGAATGCGTCGTTTTTTGTTCATAGGAATTGTCGGCTCAATTTGCAACTTCTTTCATCCACAATAACATTTTAGTAAACCGCTGATATCAGTGCAACTTTAGTCTAATTTGACTAAACTAGCATAAACATTTTGTTCGTAAAATTACAATCTTACCCCATAATTGTCGGAGAGTTCAGTTCAAGTGCTCTTCTAAGAATGCTTTTCATTATATTAAATATAGTTACTTAGGTATAGTTACTTGTGCTAATTTTTAAATGTCTAAAAGTATTCCTTTCTTTTACAAAATTTCTCGACCATAGGTTTTCACATGCAGAATAGAGAAGTCTACAGGGATTTATATATTTTGTATTTTTGTTTGAGAGGAGTCTTCAGTGAGGGCTGTCGGTGTCTATAGAAGTACTTAGTCTACAGAATTCCATCTCGTATACAGCTTCACTTTCTGCCCGAGGTTATGGCTCAAGAAATAGATGTTTTTGATTAGGCTGCGGTCTCAATACATGCGCGAGAGTGGCCAAGGGAATGCTGCAAAAAACTAATTCAATTGCTTTTTCTTTCGTTTCTTTAGTTTTCTACAGATTTGTGGTAGTGAGAATAGTCTAGCTAGGTAATGTAGAAATACCTAGATGATTAAGCCACTCTCATATTTGAGCCACTCTTTATTGAAAAACTGTATTTTAAGCCGGCGATCTCAATTCAGAATCATTTTATTTTAAAATTAAGAACGATAAGGTAAGATAAGAATATAGTTTATTGCACACTAGAGAGAACAACACAGTAAAATATATAAAGTGTACGTAATACGGCCTTATTGCTGAGTAGCAATTTCTACCAGGCCACCTTACGAACGAATCTAAGATGAAGTTTGATCAATTTCACATCTCTACATGTAATAAATTTAGATTAAAAGTTATTATGCATTCAAATAAAGATGGAGAAGTTACTGCTCTCAGTAACACTTTTACTTGATATAAAAAAGAGCCACACTAACAGAGACATAGAGTAACTATGGGTACTTTTACTTGCTACACTCTTGAATTAAAATTAATTAATTAGCAAGTACCTACTCGAGATCGGTATAGCGATCTCAGCAATACGAGTTTATAGCCAGAATATAAAACTTAAAGGCAATATGATCATATTAAATGTAACTCTAGCGACAAAAGCGCATCAAATCAATAAGTGCTTAAAGCTTAAACGTATCATATAAGCTTCATAAAAAATGGCAAACCAGCCTTGTTTTCGATTTAAGAGGCTTAATGTCCGGCTGAGATGTTTGAATGCGTCTTTAACCTTTTTAAAAAAGGGTTCACTATACTCGTATTTTATACCGCAAAATTCAATGGTTTATAAAAAGTTTAATATTATCGGGTTTCTAGTTATTTTTTTATTTGATAGCCCTAAGTGTCTTATTGGTGAAATTATGTTATCTTTTTTAGTTTATTTTTCAATTCACTAGAGTTCAAATTGTTTGACATGTTTTTCGTTTTTGTCTTTGCAAATATATTTTTTCCTATATCATACAGTTCAACGCGATCAAAGCATTTTTTTTATATGTGTATATATTTTATAGTACGAATATATTAATGATGGTTATCAAAGAGCTGAAAATCGCCTCACGCTTTTGAAGTCTTTATTAACACTTTAAGAACTTTATTCATACGTAATCAAATGCCGGTAGGTACCTAAATTACTTCAATACTGTTTATTTTATGATTTTTACTGCGTAAACTAAAAAAGTGAATTTGATGGCTTTTTAAATTAAACATTCATCAAAGTTTAAATTTGTAACTTGTATTTACGAGAGATGTAAATAAATGTTAGTGTCTTTGCAATTTTCAAATTGAAGTTGCTTAGTACTGGTTAGATTGTAAAAAATACAGTATCTCGTTATTCGCCCCACTTTGAACTGAACTCTAGCTCAGTATCGTGGTTCCGTGACCACTTAATCTTACAATGTGCAAGGTTCTGAGCTGAAATTGAGCAATGCTTTGCTATAGTTCTAACTAGCGACCCGCCCCGGCTCCGCACGGGAAAATGGTTATTGTGGGTTATCCTTCAGTATATTATGCATGTATTATACATATAAACCTTCCTCTTGAATCACTCTATCTATTAAAAAAAACCGCATCAAAATCCGTTGCGTAGTTTTAAAGATTTAAGCGTACAAAGGGAGGGACATAGGGACATAGGGACATAGGGACGGAGAAAGCGACTTTATTTTATACTATGTAGTGATGAGCAATACTAAGGTTAAAATAATAAATCTCTGTCTTGATTCGCTTCGATTTATATTTAGAAATACCTAGTACCTACCTATTTGGTAAATGGTATTACATATTTCTCTTTTATTTATTTTAGTGAAAATGTCAATTTTATTAAATGGGCGTTTGTTAGAGATTCTAGATTTGAAGATATAGGTATTTCTTTTGTTTTTGTCGAAATACTAAAATGATGTTGGTAATAAACAAAAAATTTTTGTTGTTCGAAAAAATATAGGTATTCATTTTTGTTTTAGAAAATATCGTGAACATAATGTTGCAGTGGACATTCTGTATAATTTCGTTAAGGCGCTGAATAACTAAAAACTGAGCTACAAAATAAAACATTTTTATTATTGAAAGATCACTGTATTCACCAAGATGAAGGGCAAAAGTGACAATGGTATTGTCATTATAAAATAAAAACTTACTTATAGGTTGTTCACCACCAAAGTAAACTCTATAATATCATACTAATATTATAAAGGAAAGATCGTATGTGTGTGTATATGTTTGTAATGAATAAACTCAAAAAGTACTGAACCGATTTCAAAAATTCTTTCACCATTAGAAAGCTACATTCACCCTGAGTAACATAGGCTACCTTTTACCGCGGGAAAATGCCTCATTCCCACGAGAAAAACCGTTAACGCGGGCGGAAAGCTATCAATTATATAAAGGATTGTAGTCAATCATGTATGGCGGTCTCGGAGCGGGCCCTTTGCTCTCGATTCGAGGAAAGGCATTAAAATTCGTCCGCGAATCGTCCGGGCACGGCGTCCTTTAGACTAAAGGTCATTGTACACATCTATCTAAGATATGTATTACTTTTCAAAGTTTTCCTAAGAGAATAATTTCGCGAGTAATCCGGGAGTAATTTTTTTATGGCTCTACGAGTAGGTACATACATATATTATGCATTGCCAAATCAACGAATGAAAATTTCATCAGTACTATTTATTTCTGGTGTCAATTCTTTCTTTATTGACACCAGAAATAAATAGTACTGTTACGATTTTTAAGCGTGAAACAAGGAGCCAATAGGCGGCCTTATTTCTTAAGTTGCAATATCTTCCAGGCAACCAAGCAGGAAATTGCGTAAAGTGCCGTAAATTCTTTTCAAATAAATATCTTTACTTTGCCATTTGTAAGTGAAAATAATTATGTTAAAAATGATTATTGAACAAAATGACACAGCTTTTAATAGCTACGTTAATGTATGTACTCGTACCCATTTATTTTTAAAAGACATCACATCAATCGGTTATTGTCTGGTCCCATGTAAGTTGCTTTACGTTTTATTTTTCAAATTGATTGACTGCTATTATAAAACGAAGCGAAAATTAGAAATATAATTTAGCTGGGGCAGGAAGTGGAACCCGTATCTTCTTGGCTTGAATTCTCGAGGTAATACAGGCGTAATGGCAATTTTTTTAACAATATTTTTTATCGCCTTCTGCATATGACTGCTATTCTTAATTTAATTTTATAGTATAGCATCTTAATTTCCTGCGACGGGCTTAAAAAAGCCGGTGTTACTTATAAGGCGCTTAGAACAAGTTAAGTTTTAGTTGTTTTTGATTCACAAGTGAACATGTGTTTTAATATAGCGTGCTTGTGTGGTGTAAAACAAATTGGAGGTTCGTGGAACAGCCAGTACTTAGGTCTCTTTAAAAAGAGGTGTTGTCATAATCCCCACTCATGGCAGACGGATTGGGAATTGCAGTTTTATTGTTGGTAATCTGGGTATTCTTTTATATTGCTCGCATCCAAGTAATGACCTGCCATCGTGTCGTCTGTATTCTCGAGTATATCGTATGGTAGTTTATGAGCAACATAGTGGTAGTACTTATAAAACTGAACAACTGTCCCTAAGGAACAAAGGTTGAAATCCCAAATTAAAATTCAACATTTCATACAAACTTCAGTCACGTGACCGGCCACTTTGCATGATAAGTTTAATTATATATTTTTTATTTTAACCCATGGTAGTCGACCACGCTGGGCCCAGTGCGGGTTGGTCAACCACTGTTACTACCACTAGCTACTAGATTGACTAGGCCCATTTAAAATCTATTTCGCCAATATTACAGAAACGGTGCGTTGTAGCAAAATATGATCTAAGATGAAATGAAATCTTATAAAATTCTCTACAACTTTTATTCTATATCAATTTTTTATACGTGTGAGATAATAGTGTCCAAAATAAATGTTTTCTTTCTTTCTTTCTTTCTTTCTTTAAATTATTTTCTCCAGACTGGCTTCAGAATAAAAGCCGATACGGCTGAGTTTGGAAATATTTTGACTGATAATAAAAACTTTTATAGTATAGGTGTTTAAGATGCTATGCTTCTCATTTATTTTCATTCCTTGATAGTACAATAAATATTTGCATAACATTGTAAGTAAAGCTGTTAGGTTAGGTTTTTTTCTATCCTTTTCATATTATGCGCGTGAGACGGTTAACAGCCTCCTCGGCGGCTAAGCAACCTCAGCTAAATATAGCTTACACCGTTGTTACATGGAAGTAGACCTCTCATGTAACATATAGAAAGAAATATATTATTATGCAAATTCACATAGATCAAAATACATTTTCTAATGAAGTTATTTATTACTAGCGACCCGCCCCGGCTCCGCACGGGAAAATGGTTATTGTGGGTTATCCTTAAGCATATTATGCATGTATTATACATATAAACCTTCCTCTTGAATCACTCTATCTATTAAAAAAAACCGCATTAAAATCCGTTGCGTAGTTTTAAAGATTTAAGCGTACAAAGGGAGGGACATAGGGACATAGGGACAGAAAAAGCGACTTTGTTTTATACTATGTAGTGATTATATTACACTAGCTTCCCGCCTCGCGGCTCCGCTCGCATTAACAGTTTTCTCCGTGGGAATGAGGATATTTCCCGAGGTAAAAGTAGCCTATGTTACTACCCAAGCTACAATTTTCTTCTGTGCCCAAGGTCTATTCTATCTTTATACCAAAAATCGGTTAAGTAGTTTCGGAGCCTATTCCAATGCAAACAAACAAATAAATATTTCCTTTTATAATATTAGTATAGATTTTCACCGTTTTAGACAAAAAATTTTTTATTCACGAAAATATTTTTAGTATAATTGTACCTACTAACTATGAAAATAACCAAAGAGTTTTCACACTAACATAATCGCTGACTATAGCACACGCGTCATCTTCTGCTAGCTAAGCCCCATGATAGAGTTCTAAAAATTCTATGCTAGTGTTGACTATGGCTGTTTCTTAGAAGGGCCTGACTGGGCGTCCTTCGCGCGAGCTATAAATACCGCGCCCTTGAGCGCACGTCGAACAGGATTTATCGCTGGAGCTGCGCCCGCGCCGATGGGTTATTCCCTGACGCCGAGTTTTCTAATCATTTATTTGACGTATGCTTGTAATACTTATAAAACATTTCAACGGAATTTTTTTTAGCTGGTTAGAGCGTGTGGTTTCTGCCCTAGAATGTTTTTAACCCAACTTCTCTTATTGCGTCTTACTAGGAGATAAAACGGAATAAACATAACCCAAGATATATCTTGACTATTATAGTCACTTCACCTTTGTAACAACACAACAGCGGCCTAACTGCATCTATTATAGACTGTTGTTGCAATTAGTAGTAGATTTGTGTAATAAAAGCTTTTCTAATAATATTTTCTGTTTATTTTCAGGTACGTTTCAAGCTTTTCTGGATTAACGAATACGTGAAGGAGTTTTACGGTAGGATTATGAAAACTAAAACATGTCAGGAGCAGGGGAGAGATCTTTTGGGTCTAATAACCTTGTATGAAAAATGTTATGGAATATTTTTAGACACGCGTTCAACGTGTGATTAATTTTTTGTCTGTATTCTTAGTCTAGTAGTAGATAATTATTGCGATGTTGCTGTGATGTATTTTTTTATAGTACAAATGGAATAATATATCAAGCAGAAAACCATAAAATACAATACAAATATTTTTTTATTGCCACCAACAAAACATATATACCAAGATAGATTTGAGCTTGAGAATCACCCAGTTGCGTACGCGCTGTAGGACGGTTGAAATTTAATTTTAAAACTAGCCTTAGACTCTAGAGGAGCACGGCGATAGCTGTTTAGTTAGATCTGAAAAGTTCTCTTTGAATGCAGTTCTGCAAATCTCCCATTGCGTTTCTTACAATTTTATTACAACTTTGAATACCTAGTAATCTTTTATAAGATTTGAATAAAGGTAATATCGATAAATTAAATGGGTCTGGATAGTTATGATTGGTAATCAATCCAAACAATAGGAGCGTAATCTAAAGTGTAAAAGCTAAGAACTAGATTAACATTAAAATAATTTCCAAGGATATTTACAGCCTGGGATACCTGTTTATATATTTTGAAATGAATACAACCTTAAATGATTACAAAGGATATTTATAGCCCATGATACTTTAGCTTAGGTATAATAAAGTAAATATACTTATACTAGAAGCATCTGCTTTTCATTAGATCCATGGTAGCAATCAATGTCTACGCTCTTTATTCGACACCCGCACGTTGAAAGAAAATCTAGAACAGAATATACTTTACTAGCGACCCGCCCCGGCTCCGCACGGGAAAATGGTTATTGTGGGTTATTCTTAAGTATATTATGCATGTATTATACATATAAACCTACCTCTTGAATCCCTCTATCTATTAAAAAAAACCGCATCAAAATCCGTTGCGTAGTTTTAAATATTTAAGCGTACAAAGGGACATAAGGACATAGGGACAGAGATAGCAACTTTGTTTTATACTATGTAGTGATTGCCAACAAAACAAAATTACAATAAAAAGAAAACTCAATTTACAACTCTACAAGTGTACAAAACAAAAGGCGACTTTATTTCTAAAGTTGCATGTGTCATTTTTACTATCATTCAGATCACGGTCATTCCGGTTGCCTGGTAGAAATGGCTACCCAGCTATAAGGCCCACATGTAGGTACACTTTTTATCCATTTTTCTAATATATTGTTTTTTTTGTGTGCTATACTTTAATTTATTATATTCTAGCTCTCTATACCTATTCTAGTCTATTTCATTCTTGCAAAGAAGTTAATAGGTTTATTAAGCATATTATTCACTTGATGTAACAATATGGTTAAGGTTACACAGCGGTGAATAACGCTAATTGATTCGTGCTTGTTTCCGACAGTAGCTAAGTATATGCCGCCCACGCTGCTTAGCGATCACTTTGAATTATAACAAAGGCAATGGGCGCCTTCGCATCGGATGATAATTGTAACGACACGATAACTACACTACAGTGGACTCAGACGACAGCGATATCGGGACGATATCGCGTTATGTGGTATGATATACTTAACCAACAGCTTATTATTATATACTGTTTGTCACCGACCTGCTCCTCCCCCCGCGATCCTACTTCACCCCGCACTGTGTCGTTACGCGATATCGGCACGCCAATATGTTGTCGATGATATCGTTGACGACAACGACACAGTGTGAAAACGTTTAATAGTATTTGTGTCAATCTACCAGTCCGACGATATCGTGTTGTTACAGGTATCGTCCAATGTGAAAGCGCCCATAGGCTCGTGTAAGCAGATGCTTTATGAAAATCAGTCTTTTATGTTAAGAAATGCTATTATGCTACCAACCTAATAGGCTTCGGCCCGTACTAATGTGTTTTCGATTTTCGAATTATTATGCACGTTTATTCGACGCTGCTTGTAGGAAAACATCGCGAGGAAACCTGCACACACCTGCGAATATTGTAATTATTGTAATTCAAAGGTTGTGTGTGAAGCTGACCAACCCGCACTGGGCCAGCGTGGTCGACTAAGGCCTATTCACCCATTTTTCAGGGCAGGCTCGAGCCCCTCGGTGGGGATATACAGAGCTGTTAAACGAACGAACAAAATCAACTAACAGAGCTCAACGTCTAGATAAAAAGCTAATCGGATTAAAAGCGAATTTGACCTCATTATCCGTATAACAGAGATCTTTCACCTTCAGTCATTTACTAATAAAACATATATACAATTTTCGTCTTCCTGTTGGTGACCAGATTATCAGAAGAATTTTATCACTACATAGTATAAAATAAAGTCGCTTTCTCTGTCCCTATGTCCCTATGTCCCTATGTCCCTCCCTTTGTACGCTTAAATCTTTAAAACTACGCAACGGATTTTGATGCGGTTTTTTTTAATAGATAGAGTGATTCAAGAGGAAGGTTTATATGTATAAAACATGCATAATATACTGAAGGATAACCCACAATAACCATTTTCCCGTGCGGAGCCGGGGCGGGTCGCTAGTCAAGTATATATTAGTATATATTGTTTATTGTATAGTATGTAATAAATTCATTTTGAAAAAAATGTTGCGAAATATGAATTCGCTACAAACATGCGAAGTTGCTGTTCCAAATATTCATTATAATTTTAATAATTAATGAAACTAAAAGTGACTCTTAGTATAAAAGATAGAATTTGTATATTCGGCTATCGGCATATTATGTTTATGTGCAATATGTCTGTTATGTTATATAGTTTTTTGTGTAAATGAGTGTTGCGCGCACGCTCGCGCTATCTATCGATGCGTGGGCGCAACGAGATCGTAAAATATACAGGGTGTTAAATATAACTACTATTATTTTTATTACTTACTGCAGATAAAGTAGCCCGGTCTCTGAAATCTATTTTTCCTTTTCATACACACTGTACGCTCCATTAGTGAAGTAATGAGTAAACTGAATGAATAATTAGTAAATACCAAAATATATTTAAATGAGTAAAAAACAACGTGGTAGGTTCACAAGATATACTGATAGTGATTTCTGATTTGTAAATAAGATGCAGCAATACATTTTTTTTAATTAAAATCTTACTGTATATTTTGCTAAATTCAATATAATTATAAACCACCTCATTAGTCCATAATGTTACGAGTATAACGAAACACACAAAGACAACACCGTTACGCATTCCATTTGAATTTCAAATTTTTCCGAATTTTGAAAACAGTTATTTTATTAACCGCACAATGGTGACCCAGTGTGTTGACATTGCTAAGCGCATGCGAGGTCGTCGTCCTAAATAAATATATTTAACTAAAACAAAACGTAACGTAACCGTTGTGCAAACTGCAAATGCAGACCGACAAGGATCTAAATGAACGTGGCTAAAAAAGGAACTAAAGTTGAAGTCATACGAAATGTCATTTTTGACAGTGTCTTGTATAGCAAGCAGCGCCCTCGTCCACGTTAATTTAGATTCTTAATGGACTGTAGTTGCTTTGCAAATATGGTGCCTAATGTGAAATGAAAGTGATGTGAACGCCCGTTTTGGGCGCCATTTTTGCAAGCGGTGATGCACTGTGTTAACAGTGTTAATGCAACGCCTGATGTAATATTTGTTTTGCAAAGAGTTAACGGTTCGCAAATGTTTTATTATTTTGTTCGCATCGCAAAAATTGTTTTTTTTTTTTTTTTTTTTTTTTAGTTTTTAAGATAAATGAAATTATCGCTAGCTGGTTAGTGTAGTAACAGTGTCTAACTCTAATGTTGATCTGTAAATAACATTCCGATATAAAGTACAAATACAAAATATTCTTTATTGACATCAGAAATAAATAGTAGGTACTGTTACAACTTTAAGGTGTGAAACAAGAAGCCAATAGGTTGTCTTATAATACATACATACCGCACTTTTTTTTTCTTTTATTCCGTATCATACCTTAGAATTTAACGGCTACGCCCGCTTTGTATAGTACAACCATGCAAAATTTCATTTAAATCGGTCCAACGGTTCCAGAGATTGGCGTGTACAATACAAACAGACAGACAGGCGGTCATTTTTTTTCAAGACTTGTATTTTGTGTTCACCTACACTCTCTTCATCATCTACAATCAGTATTTTAAAAACAAATCAATGTACAGACACGCCGATTCCTCAGTTTTATTATAGTATAGAGTATAGAAGAAGGAAAGTTCTACCAGATACGAGTAGATCCACATATTTGTGGTGTAACCATACATTCCTACTCAGATTCGCAGGACATTGAACGTCTAGCCGTCTTTACCAAACTACGTATTTATTGGTCTGCTATGAACTGAAATTGACTAGCACTTTAAAATTCATTGCTCTATCATAAACGAACATATAGTATTGTAGCTCTAGTAAAACTTTATAAATGGATCAATGTTATGTTTGTTTATTTTTAGTGTTTAGTCTTTTCAAACAAAATATTTGTACCTTTTTTTATCGAAAAGTGCTCTTTGTTTCTTCATAATCATAGTACCTAGCTTAATAGAAAAAAATCCAATAAAAAATATTCTGAATCATAAAGATGTATTAATTTCCGTTCCAATTTTATTCATTGCAGAATGCAGAGAAGTTCGCAACTGCAAGACTTATTTAAAGATGACTTTTTGCATAGCAAAACTTATTTATTTATTTGCCACCCCCCTGCGAGGGTGCCCCTAAGTACTTAATAACACTATGTTTTTATTTTGCGACCCACTGAGCAATAACTAGTTTGGCACAGCCCTAAGCTAACCCTCGGGGATTTGTCCGCGTGTTCAAGTAATAAAAGCTTACTCTCAACTTTAAATTACAAAAGTAATTGCATATAAATTATTATTATTGCATTGGGTAATCTGTTTGTGACAAGTATAATAGTTTGTGTGGTTTTGAAACTCTATGTAATCATTTAAATTATGATTCATTCTAATGCCAAATATGGATAAGTTTCTCAAGAATATAGTACCTACATAGTTGGTAGTACGTCTGCCTACTAAGCACAGGGTCGCGGGTTCGAATCCCGCTCAGGGCAAACATTCGTGTGATGAGCACTTGTGTTTGCCTTGTGTCTGAATGTTGTATATTTATATATGAAAGTATATATCAGCTGTCTGGCACCCGTAGTACAGGCTCTGTCTAGTTTGGGGTCAGATGGCCATGTGTGAGATGTCCCACATAAAAAAAAGTATATATATAAGATAATAAATACGAAACATTTTAACTTACTAGGCACAAATCTCTTGATAAACATAAATAACCATAAATAACATTTATCAAAACTTAAAACAAAACTGCTTCAAGAGTATTTTATTGTATCACTTACAATACTTATCAAATAACTTCACTTTTCTGTATAATCTATAAATCATAAACCCCTGGTATCTCGTCTTCTAAGAGCCCATAATGAACTCTTCGAACATTCCATTTTCAAAATATAAAAATAGCGCATTTAACACCGTCTGCGCGGGCGCATCAGTTATGGATGTGTTGCGACTATCTCTACTTTGTACACTAATGGACCACGTGCGTGTTCTGTATTTTTGATATGTTAAAATGGCACTTGGAAAGTGAATTACTATTTTTGCTGTGTGGGACTTTTAGCAGTTCTTATTTTGTTGGATGGTGTGTGGTGCTCATTGCGTCTATATGTCGACTTTAACAAACCATTTATGTCTCCTATTGAGGGGTTGAAGCCTACCCTGAGTAGAGTAAATACTAAATACGCACTGGATTGGATCAGCGTCGACTAATACTGAAGCACTGCGATTTGGTGTCTACAGTTAAGCTTACGAAATAACATCTGCCTTATACATTACAGGTTATTTTGTAGATTTTCCTTCGCGGAAAAACACTAACATTGAATAAAATCTTAATTAATAGGCCGCCTTAATTTCCCTTACATACAAAGTTAGTAGGTACCTAGTGACTTTGAAAGTGAAGTCTGCAAAGTGTAGAAGTCGCCTTTATGATGTGATGTAACGTGTATTTTTTATGTTTAACGGACTTGCTCTTGTCTTTAATAGATCTTGACTATATAACAGGCGAGGTGAAGCAAATTTCTTTTTCCATATCACTAGATAGTTACACTCATAGTGGCTTTTATTAAAATTACTATCTAGTGATATGGAAAAATTCCACGTGATATTCTAGGGATATCTCACGGAATTACCATGACTAGTATAATTTCTAGTATAATTACTAGCCATGGTAGGTCCGTTGAATATCTCTACGTCATCAAAATTCGACATCTTGCTATTCTGCTTGCACATGTGGTAATTCATATTATATTTTGCTCTTTGTCTCTCGCTGATGACGTTGCCATGTTCCAGCGTCACGTGCTTTAGACCTTATCTAGATAGACCGTGGTCGCATTGTAGCACATTCGGGACACTCCAAAGAACCATCGCGATTTGGAATTTTGTAAGGCAAGTAAGTAACAGACGTAAGTGAAAAACAAAGGAAAATAGTCTTTCGGTGGATTTTTTCTGTACAAGTATTACTATTATATACTTCTGTGACTCTAGTCTACCACCATCATATTCCTAACAGTACTTCAACACTGCGGTTTACGATTATAGTCGCGCGACACGAATACCCGGTAAAAACTAGCTATAAAAATTCAATTCTCCGATTCGGCGCTGGTTTTTATGTGAAAATGCCATCGGATTGCGCAAACGCATCTCGGTTGGCGCCAGCTTTAAGTTAGTTAAAGAACGCGGAATTATGTAAAAATCTGTCGGTTTAGGTTATCTTTATTCGTCTTCACGCTAAGTTAAGGTGATTTGTTAATGGTACCCTGATTTTATATAATACCGTGGAGTCAATTTTGAAATACTGTGTTGAATTTCTTTGTGATAAAAAAAATAGAGGCTTCTTCAGTTAGACCACGAACTGAACACTTTTTTCATAGGAACTTATAGAACAAATCTGTTATTTTAAAAAAATGTGTGAAAATATTCAGTGTTAAGCTAAATTTCGGTAGCATTAAACCTATATACTTTAATTAACTGAAAGCTAAAATGAAATCAAAGTAATTGAATTTTCCTTCTACCATTTGATAAGTAAAACTAATTGCCGGAATATAACCAAAGACAGGTGCATGCCATCATCAGTCACACAGAATAACCTTGGTTTCGGCAACACTGCATTCTCCACGCCGCATTCCTTTATTCTTGGCTGCGCCCGCGCCGCGCCGCTGACAGCTGATGAGCTGCACCAGTACAAATAACGATGAGTTTCGGTTTGACTCCAGTTTATTAAAGTGGCTTCATTATTGAACCATTATGAAGTGTACCAAAATACAAGGTTTACTTACTACCAAAAAATTAACGCTTCTCTTGAACGTCCGATATGGAAAGTTTCATAGAAGACGAGACGCGCGTTCAATGTGTGTTTAACTGTTTTGGGGTGAGATTGATTGAAGGTGACAAAATTTCCTATATATCCTAAGTAAAAAAGCTGACAAAATGTAAATATTTAAGAAATTATCTTCTTTTTATGACATATCCATAACCTGTATGTAACTATCTGAACAAAACAGCTAATTTACCTTTAATATAATTATTATCTAAATGTAGTCCAAAAAAAGTTAAACATATTTCGTCGTTTTAACGATTTAGAATAGTCAAATCGCTTGTACTTTTAAAAGCATCACATTGGCTGCGCCTACGCATGTGACGTCACACCTTTGATGACTGCGCTGCGGTCACTGCTAACTTATAAAAGCTTAATCTTGCAATCACGATTTATTGTTGTTTGTGTTTATGTTACTAGGAAAACATTGCTAATCAGTATATTTTTTATTATTGTGCATCAATTTACATAACGAAAACAAGAAGCAATGATTTTGCATAAGTACATTAAGCGAAGAGATCATATAAAATATAACCTTTTTGTTATAAGTAGAGTTTGGTAGATTACGAACGAGGAACCTCAATACAGGTAATTTATCTGTTAAGTAGCATAATCATAAATTTCAGGCTTAAGAACATACCGTGACGAAAACTGATAAATTAAAATTAATAGCACAACAACATATTTCCTCCTTTTCCCGAATAATGGTATGCGCAAATGCAAATGTAATGTATCTCGTATATTCATCAAGAGTGGTTCCTTGTACAGGAAGCGATTAATTAAACTGGTGTCTTTTTGCGCGGGAGTTGATTAACAGATGAAGCGTAAATGAGTTGTCGTCGCCGTTTATTGTTTTTATGGCGCCCGATTTATGATCGAATCTGTTGTTTTGCGTGTTCAATTTAATGTTTTAAAGATATAATATCAGCAGGCTTACTATGCGCGGGTAGCGTAACTGCCAGCGCGACATAGTGACATTAGACGCGTAGTAGTTCTGTCACTATATCGTGTACTAGCTTTAACAGTTTTTCCCGTGGGAATGAGGCTTTTCCCGCGGTAAAAGGTAGCCTATGTTACTCAGGGTGAATGTAGCTTTCTAATGGTAAAATAGTTTTTGAAATCGGTTCAGTAGTTTTTGAGTTCATTCATTACAAACAAACATACACACACACACAAAAATACAAATCTTTTCTCTTCATTATATTAGTATAGTATGATGACAGATTCTCGAGCCTGCAGCCGACCATAATTTACATTACTGATGCTCTTACCAAAAAAAATCATGGTATTGTGAGTTTGCTGCTTATAATATACCTTTTTACATGATTTTTACTTATGAAATTGAACAACGATATCTAAAAAAAAACTTTAATAGGTACCTTTAAGTACAATAAAGTAATAACAACCATCATATTATTTCCACACGACAATTCTTGCCGCCATTATTCGTCTGGCACATAAGTACTTAACTCCAGCTTTAATCTGTCTGGCGTATCGGCGAGTTCCAAAAGCCCATCCTCATACATTAACGAGTCGACACTGGAATATAAACACGGTGACAGACTGGGGTGGGGGCGGCTGTGTGACACTCGGCAACTGGTGATTCTTGTTTGCGAAACTTTGCACTATAGTCCTATAATCATTGTCTAAAATTCTAGAGTAAATATTTTGTAGGAGTGCTTATTCTTGAAGTGATTGCTTAGCATTTATTAAAGCATGTTTATGTTATTAAAAATAAACCGCACTCTTATTTAAATTTAACAGTCGTCATAATTATTTCTATTTCTCGATGCCTATGTAATCTATAATAATAATCTTAATAAATTGACTGAAAGATTTCCTTCCTTATCAGTAAGGGCAGGGGGGTATTCTTGTGGACTATCCTGGTATACTATGTGAATACATTGTCATGGAATCATTTTTTAAAATCTTTTTCTTTGTGTGCAATAAAGCATTTTCTTGTAGAGGATTGCACGTAGTAATTATTGTTCCATTCTTTTAATATCTTTCTGAAATTCATTATTCGTCGACGTTGTTAAGCTGGCTGTACAATAACAATGATTAAGGCAGCTGTATTTTTTTTTAATATACTGGCCTTCTCTTGTAGTAAGTGTGCAAGAGAAGTAATTTTTTTGTTGCAAACTTTCGTAAGTGTCACGTTGATAATAATGCACCACTCTCTTAACAAGACAATGCGTGTGATATGCGGTTGCGGTGCGGCAAAAATACATCCCTTGCACCCCAAGGGATGTATTTTTGAACCATAACATAGGCACAGTTGGAACTAGAATGTATTTCGAATGTCCGTATTTTTCTTCATGTTTGGCCGATTCGAAAACTGAATTACTGGAATATTTTTATATTCAAGCTTACGTCATAAAAGTAGATATATATTTTTTAATAATATAGAGTCCTCAAAAATATCGTATAAATTTTAAAATAGTGGCTAAAATTCTATAATCAATCTTCGCAATCTTCTTAAAATTCTATAATTAATTTTAAGACCTTCGTTTCGTATACGGACAGAGTGGTCGTGGTTGACGACGCTGCATACCACGACCACTCTGTCAAGAGTGAACGACTAAGGAGGAGGAGGTTATAACGGACAATGTGGTATACGAATTCAAACTCGAATGTTTCAAATATACGTGCGCATGCGACTGTTGCATTTCGCGTGCATCCGACTCTCATCAGACGGCTTTTAGAGTGATGCGTGTTTGTTTTTGTGGGGAAGCGCCAAATGTGGTGGGATTTCTTTTTGTACAAATCCGAGATTATTTCTCTTTCATTCCTACTTACTTTATGTGTAGTCATCATCAGCATCATCATTATCATACATAGCATTACAAATGTCTGTGTGAATACGCTTTTAGACGGGTAAACGGATTACAATAAAAATAGAAATTTTAAAGATGAAATAAATAATTAGGAAATAAATAGACAACTTTTTGCTGCAAGAAAATATAACATTTTCACGGGAAAAATGACAAGAATTCGTAATTAATTTGTTATTCAGTAAAAAATATACCTATATCATATAATTGAATTGAACATTATGTAGTGATGAATAGGGTATAATGATGTCAAATCCAATCGTTTAAGTAATCAGATGTACGCAAGGGCAGTCTTAAAAAATCCCTCCCAACGTCAATCAGCAATTCGTTGCAGAAAATGGACATATTTTTTTCGCGCAACGAGATATTTTTTGCGCAGGATGTATACTTAAACTTGACAATTTATTTACCTACCTTTATTACTCGGTAATCCTGTCCTTTACCAGGATTCGCGGTAATACAAAGGAACCGTTCTAGGAACATATCACGTATAATTAAAGCACCTCTTGTTTTGGAACGATGTCTCTATTTCTTTAATTCCTTCGCACGAACAATTTACGAAGACGTGCAGCCATTTTTATGTCCCATAGATGATGGCCATATTTTTAATAGATAACATATTACGTACATAGCAACCGCCAATTATGTGTTTCCTTTTTGATCTGGCGTATAATTACTTCATTGCTGCAACGAACCGTTTTGCTAAAAGTTTTTCTATATTTAGACCTGTGGTTAATACTAAAATGGGACTGCAATAAGCCTGAATTAACCCTACAGTTTGCAACAGAATGTTAGCAATAGTAACTTTGAAATTAAATGTCACAACGCACTACTTTTTTAGGTATGGCAATCTTATACATTTTTTTCAGTTTTTATTGCGTCATTTTAAAAGCTGTTTTTAAATTCTAGGTTTCATCGTAAAATTATTTACTAACTATAGAACCACAAAAAGAAAAAACGTGTACTTTATGGACTATTTTCATAATTTTAAATAGGATTTGCTACACCCTTTAAGCAGCTATTTTAAAAGCACATATTACTTTTTTTTTTACAAAAACGCACAAAAAGCTGAAACATTGGAGTAATATACAGATCAAGTGCACAGATTAATAAAGTTTTTGCCTCTCAAAGAATCTCTGAATAGGTCTTTAAGCGCAATTAGGCTCTCATTAGTGTTTATACAGGCTTTTAGTCGAATACTTATCCATTTTAAAAGTAATTTAGTTGTACTCGGTACTGAATGGGTTCTGTACTTCCATGTCTGAGTATGCCCATTGAGTTTGTACAGTCAAGGGCACACTCTGCTGAACACTTTCGACGCACTGTTGTTTTGTCTATTGAATAAGGAACAATCGCGATGTTGGTTGCAGCTAGACGTGTGCGCCGCCGCGCCACGCCGCCGCCGCCGCCGCTTTTGAGCCACGCCGCCGCCGCCGGTGACGCCGCCGGCGTAAAATCGGCGTGATCATTTTCGCTTGATAAAACTTAAAAAGCAATAAATTTACACCTTGTACGCAATAAGGACTTGAATTTTTAGGAGCAAACTGTATCTAAAAATAGATTGCTACTAAAAATGAGGGTCTAAAGTGTTCGGAAGAGATTTGTCCGTTGGGCAAACCCAATTGACGAACTTGGCGACTACGTACACTGTGACAGCTAAGCTTGAGCTACTGAAAAGAATCGAGAAGTTATATGGACAGCTGTACACGGTCACCTATCAGCCAAGCTGCAACTGACCCCAGAGCTAGGCTAACCCGGCAGCACTATACAGAAGACATCCCGGACGTCAGCCTGTACGAGATTGGAATAGCTCTCAAACTGTTAAAAAACAACAAGGCGCTAGGCTAGGTGATGGATGACGGAATAACTGCTGAGCTCCTCAAAACAGGTGGTACACCGGTCTTAAAAGCCCTTCAGAAACTGTTTAATACACTTATCCTCGAAGTAACAGCGCCTTAGGCGTAGCCTACAAGTGTGGTGGTCCTCTTCTTTAAAAAGGGCAATAATTCCCTTTAAAAGAAATAGTCGCTTCTGATCTGACTGAGCCATATCTATGAATTGTTCACGAATCGTCCCGCGCGTAGGTTTGACGACTTTCAGCCTACCGAACAAGCCCGTTTTCGTAAAGGCCACATTTGCACGCTGCGGCAGGTTATACAAAAGACGGAAGAGTATAACTAGCCACTATGCTTAGCGTTCGACGACTATGAGAAGGCCTTCGATTTTATTGAGATTTGGGCAGTGTTGCGGTCTCTTCAGAGGTGCCAAATCGACTACCGCGCGCCGGAAGACGAAGTGTGGGCAGGCCCACCATAAGGCGGACCGACAATCTGGTGAGGGTCGCGGGAAATCGCGAGACGCGGGCAGCGGAGAACCGATCACTACATAACTACCTATTTTATGTTTGATTTGACATAAATTCGTTAATTTCATATGCACTTTTTAATTTCAATGTATATTCCGTCATGTTAAATCAATAAAAAAAGTTACGCCGATTTCACGCCGATTACGCCGCCGCCGCCGACCGATTTTGGCCTCCACGCCGCCGCCGATCAAATCGTAATCGGCGCACATGTCTAGTTGCAGCTTACCTTGCACTTGGCTGTACGGGTAGATAACTAAATCTTTGCAGGTTTCTTCTATACTTAGATCACACCATACAGGATTTGGAAATAAAATAAACGCCTCTTGTTTCTAAATTCTAGTATGGATTGTCAGGTAGAGATAGGAGTTTCATTTTGCGATATAGGAACCATCCACAAATATCGGGGTAGCATTATGTTTAATGCGTGACAAGACAAGTTTTTTCGCGGGTGTTCTTATCATAGGATAAATTACTATGTCTTGACTCAAGTTTATCACTGTTAAGAATGAGATAATTGTCACAGCGCTTCATGCTACCCGGGTAGGTCTTCCACATTTGTTCAAATTTCTGTTCATAAGAAGACTTTTCAAAAGATTGAACAAAAATTTTAACAAAAATAATATAAAAGATAAACTAAAAAAAAAGAAAATCAAAATTTTAACAAAAATAATATAAAAGATAAACTAAAAAAAAAGAAAATCAATTTACTTCCAACTAAATAGCTCGAGATTTTGATTCTAAAATTGTTTTCATAAGGCACCTATGAATAAGCTCTATTTACATAAGATAAGCTCCTTATAAACTTCTTTTCTTTGAAATGCATTTCCACTGCTATCTTGTCTACTTCTCCCCATTGCGTGTTCGCTTCTTCATTACCATACGAGTACAAAATGCACCCTCCAAAGACCTTTTTCATTTCAACACACGCAGGGTTTATCCAAGGTTTATCTATCGTTGGTAACAGTTGTTAGGCAAGCACTGGTGCTGATTCCAAGTCACTATATAAGCTTAAATTGCAGTCGTCTATCTTTTTAATTAACATGGGAAATAAAGTAGACAAAAGGCGTTATCGTATTATGCAAGAATGATATACTAAAACAAGAGAGATTTTTGAAAACTATTTAAAAATTGAGTTAAGTTCTGAAAGTCGGATTAAACTTGTGAGATCGACGACGGCTCAATTGGGTAAAAAATCGATGTCTGATAAATGGCTTTTTATATTAAATAATAAAACTAAAATGGCTATTTCCTATTCAGTATTTTTTTTATCCTTAAATAAAAGTATAGTTTCAAAACCTCAAATTATAAATTTCGCTCTAGTTCTTAATTTTAAATCTAAGCATTCTATTACAAAAATAATTTTCTATGAAATTTTTCAAACAAGATTTTTTTATACGTGATCAAATTGAAGTTAAGACTTTCTCAGTTTAGATAGAGAGGGTGACAACGAGAATTAGCCTCATTGGCTGGATGACTCATACTTTCGGCCTTTGCAGTTCCTTACTAATGTCTACCTTATAGTCGTGTGTTGCAATTTAATTACAACACTGTTTCTTTCCCACAAGGAGCATAATTAAAGCTCCCTGTATCTAGATCTTCCAGATAAAAAATTTCGGCGTAAATTTCTGTTTTTTCTTGTAAAAAAGTCGGGTTTTATACTTTGTGTCATTTTAAGTATAATTATTTGGGATACAAAAAGCTCCCTTGGCGTTGAAATATATTTCAGGGAGCATTAAATGTCAGGTTTTTAAATAAAATAACAAAATAAAATATTTAATCAAAATGTTAATTTTTTATTATCTCTTTTTTAACTTAAGTTGGAGAAATATCGGACAGCCAACCGGGCCCAACCTTGTTAAAGTTTGGAAATAACTAGATTATTATGGCAACACTATCACCCTATCAATCAGCAATAGCAGCAAACACAGCATTATATTTGCAAGCATGTAATCGTTGCGTGTCATATAAAAGATATCTCGCCTGCCCACTCCGTACACGGACATACTGCGGCACATTTTTGTCCCATATACGACTGTGAGAAACTGTCGATCGGTAATTTAGTTTGACGTTTCGTATGTGACTCATTAGTTCGTAACGTAAAGGTTTAATTGCTGCAGATTGAGAAGTAATTCAGCTCCTACTAACTCCTGACGAAAAAGAGGGGGGATTAGTTTGTGTCGTTGTCTGTCTGTGGCATCAAAGCTCCTAAACGGATGCGCCGATTATGATCTATTTTTTTTTCTTTGCAAGGTGTCACAATCGAGATTGTTCTTTCTTAGCTATGATCCAAAAAATATCTTCAGCCATTTGCAGATTATCAGCTCTTTTCTAGTTCTTGAAAGGATCGGTTTTGTGGCGGGGGTTATGTTATTATTTAGAAAGTCAAAATGTGACAGGTTTTTTTTCTAAAAGATAGCTAACCGGTTAGCGAAATTATCGATAGGGACACTCGTGGAAACTGGTTGGAAGGTAAAATATATAATATATTCTGTCTAATTGAAGGTCACATTGCCGTGTGTGAGATATATCCCACATATATTTTTTATTATGTCTTCTGAACCGTCATAATGTACGTATAATAAAAAAACAGTTCAGACTACTTAGGGCTTAGGACACAAAGTTATCTTGGGTTGGACCTTATTCTAAGTCTCGCGTTGGAGCATCAACACAATAAATAAATCAATCAATCGAACACATTTTGCTCATAAAAGTGTGTAACGAAACAATTATCCACTGAGTGATATTATTGCCAAGTAACCGTGACATATTGCCAACTCTTATCTGCAGTGGAGCCAGTGTATCGCAGAGCGTAAATAATCCGCGCCATTGTTTCCCCATAATAAAACTGCTGTGCTGGCAACATTTCATAATGTATTGCTAATCCGCTCGTATTACCTTGCTTGATGTTATGACTATGACATAATTTTATTTCGAGATTTGTCCCGGGAGCATGAAGCACTGCGACAAGAGAATATTTCGCATTTAACTGTCAAAAAGCCTTGAGCCTTGAGCCTTGAGCCTTGAGCCTTGCCTTGTATTGTAATTTCCTTAATAGAATGAAAGTATTACTCTCGATAGAACTATGTCTTGTCACTCTTGCTCTTAGTTTCACTAGTGACATAGTAGAGCTCAAGCTAGTGTGGTAGTATGATGATTTCGGATGCCATAGATCCCATTAGTCAAGTCTATCGGTATACACTCATCAATCTCAAATCAATAATTTTGATAAAATTAGTTTAAGTGTAATTCTTGAGAGGCAACTTCATCTACTCTTGATGGAGGGCAGAGGCAATTTACAATTAGATAAATAGGACTGTTACTTAACGAATTATCGTCAAATATCTTTCCACTCGTCCTTGCGTCAAAGCTAATATGAAGCCCACCGACTTCCCATCACAGTGGAAACTCGCCAGAGTCGCAAAAAGCCGCTTTCCCATCTCGGCCCGGCATCCATAATCCATCAGGATACAGGCCGCTGCTGTCAGCCGCGGTCCGGTTGTTGTCTTCATTAACATTAGTATTATTTTTAGCCACCAGCAAGCTTGGATATATCCATGAGTTACGTCACAGTTTAGTAAGCCTACAACTTCCCTGGTATGAGATAATATGACATGAGGATGAGTTAATGAGTTGAAAATCTGTACATTGAAAAAAAGAACTAATATTCGGGTCAGGAGGATGTACGAAGCAAGTGTTTTTTTTTGTTTTGCTTGCTGATTGTGTGGGTCTAGAGATAAATCAACATCACAAACCCCTTTCCATCCTAATAAAACAATTTAAACCTTATATTTATAAGTTGGCAATATATAGTTAATTACGATTTTGCGAATTGACGTCACAAAACGTACTCCCCCTTACCGTGTTCCGTAATTATTATTATTGGATGCCCCTTCTGCCCTGTACCATGCACGAAGCAGCATACCTCCACCGTAATTTTATAGTTCCGGAGAAACTTCATGGAAGCTCAGTGTTTAAGAGTAATTATTGTTCGAATGGGCCCTCTGGCGCCATTACGAAATGTTAGTGAAGTCGCGGCGGGGACGATTAATCAGAGTGTATCGCTCGATCCCAGGCGCATGGGCGCACGCTCGTGCTGGGGTTAAGTAATTCATCCTGGACCCAACCACAACTTACAAACTAGTTCCTTTCAAAGTACATTGCTTAGCTGATAACAACAATCACAATGACAATCATTAATGGGTTTATATTTGAGACTAATTGGCTACGCAATGGACATGAAATTGTACTTGTAACTTCAAAATTTGTTGGTTTGTGAAACGGACTCTGGTGAATGTGGCAATTTACCAGGTTTCCACGTTGCGGGACAACAAAGGGCCAGCAGACGGGCGCGTGTTGCACAATGCGGTACGACGCGCGGCGCCGACGCCGATCTGCGCCGGATTTATCGCCGTCATTGTTGCTTGCGCCGCCGGCGCGCGCGGTCGCGGTGCATGACCGCTTCATTTGTAGAGTAGTTCCATAGATCCATACAGATTTGCTTTCATTTCTGAGGCTGAAAGACCTAAAGTGGATTTTGGCCTCCGACAAAAGTTCGCGCCGCCAGCCTTTTCGATGTTAAGTACCCCTACCATGAGTTGCTAACGTAACTTACGCGCTCGATATCGACTACGTAAACGTGCATTTAGTATGGAGAAATTTTACTTCAGTACCCCTACCATGAGTTGCTAACGTAACTTACGCGCTCGATATCGACTACGTAAACGTGCATTTAGTATGGAGAAATTTTACTTCAGATAACTGTCAATAGATGGCGTAGTTTTAATTCCATACTAAATGCACGTTTACGTAGTCGATATCGAGCGCGTAAGTTACGTTAGCAACTCATGGTAGGGGTACAGATAACTGTCAATAGATGGCGTAGTTTTAATTCCATACTAAATGCACGTTTACGTAGTCGATATCGAGCGCGTAAGTTACGTTAGCAACTCATGGTAGGGGTAAAGATTTCTAGCTTCTACTTAATTCAACTTTCAGTGATTTATATATTCACTAGCGACCCGCCCCGGCTCCGCACGGGAAAATGGTTATTGTGGGTTATCCTTCAGTATATTATGCATGTATTATACATATAAACCTTCCTCTTGAATCACTCTATCTATTAAAAAAAACCGCATCAAAATCCGTTGCGTAGTTTTAAAGATTTAAGCGTACAAAGGGAGGGACATAGGGACAGAGAAAGCGACTTTATTTTATACTGTGTAGTGATGAGGGTTTACAAAAGGCATGCGCAAAGTGATCCCAATAATAGTAGCCACAGGATCTTTTTTACAACTCGAAAGAAGAGAATGGATGTCCTTATTTTTATGGTGGAAATGGCACGGTAGAATTAATTTGACTTTTGAAATTGATTAACCCCGGTAGCATGAAGCATTGTGACTGTGACAAGAGATTATATTGAATCTCTTCTTACAGTATGAGAGTATAGGACATGACAAAACTATGTCTTCATTTTCATGCATGGACCAATAGACTCGAGAGGACTGTCAATAAAATACACTAGTAAATGGCTATATTTTTTTTACATAAATGGGAACTAAAAGTTATTTATTTATTTTTTATTAGGTCGAGAGACACCATATAATTTTTAATTTCACATGATTTTTAATTTGTGAATGGCAGTGACATCTCTTTTTTAATAGGCTATTTGACAATGCGAAAAATAAAGTGTTAATTACTGTAATCAGTATGTAATGTAAGTTTAAAAATGGATATTTACTATGGGAAGTTGAAAATAATAATTAATTTATGTAAAAATCCGTAAATAAAAATGTATTTTTTTTGGCGTTTGTCACGTGACTCAAAACGCTCCTGTTTGGTCGGGTATAGGACATATGTCACTAGCCAGTAAACATCGTTTTCTACTTAAGCAACTTGTAGTAGTAGTACTGGCTAGTGACGTCACCGATGCCATTGCGACGCCATATTGTCAAAGTAGCGTTTTGGCGCGCTACCTCAATATTGAATTTTTATTTTGATATTTTTCAGGAAATATGTACCAGAATTAAAAAATACAACTATTACTGGGATCCACAAACTCTACTGAATAATAAAAAATATATTTTAAAAACCAGTCAAATAGCCTATTCTAATTACAGAAACACGTATTGTAGTAGGAGAATTGACAGTCCTCTCGAGTATAATGGTCCATGCTTCATGGAATGGAATGGAAATTTCAATTGAACTGCAGTCAAATTGAATGCGCGCGCACTCTCCCTGCGTTTCACAACGGCGCGTGCGCCACGACGTATCCGCGACCCATTTCGATTAGATCGCACTCGGGAACCGCAATTGTTACCGATCACGACTCCTTTCGCAAAGGTGAAAAATATATTCACTGAGAATGCCACGACTTGTCATTTCGCAGTCACGATCGCAGCCAAATGCCATCTCAGGTGCGCGCGCGCATGCGATAACTCGGCGTGAGTTTTTATTTGCGACACACGTCAATCCGACCCGCCGAAGAGACGGAAGAGTGATGTTTGTTTTTGTTGTTTTTACATTGCGGAAAGACAGTCTGGTCGTGTTTGATATATTGTTGGATTTATTAGTGCAAGGGCTAGTTTTTGTTAAATAATATTAAATTATTATTTTATTATTATTATTAAATTATTTTGTTATATGAGCTGTACCTACCTTTCTTCTATACAAATCTTATTGATCCCTCCTTTGACTGGAATTTCGGAATTGGTTTCCTTGTCCCGTTTCTAACAGGTCGCTTCTTGTAAACATCCTTCCCCTCCCTAGATGGAGCCAATCCTATCCCGTCCAATTCTAAAGATTCTCTTATCTTGAGAAGGCAAGGCAACTAAACCTTTGTCTTGTTTGTTTGAAATCGCACGTTACAATTTAGACAGATATTCGCCTTTTCTTACATGTCATAAAAAATGTTTTTCCTGAAAACAAAAAATACATACATACTGGTCACGCCTCTTTCCCGGAGGGGTAGGCAGAGACCATTTCCTTCCACTTTGTACGATCCAAACACACTTCTTTCGCTTCATCCTCATTCATTAATCTCCTCATGCATGCTCGTCGGTTTAGAGTACACCTGACTCGACCTTTTGTCAGAAAAAAAAATCCTCTCTTGAAAGGTTTTAAGGTTGAAAAAAATATATTTGTTTAGTATGCGGCAAGTGGGCAAGAAGGTAAGTGTGCGCGAGCGCAGACCACGGTATTCAGCTCGCACTCGCAGTTAATCCAGCGTGTCTATCTAATTCACTTCCACAAAGCTGCGCCGGCCAGGGCACTGGGTAAAGGACACCCACGACCAGTATTAACTGACATATGGTTCTATCGGTGAGGTTAGAACGGCTAGACCTTTGCTTAAGCTGGTTTTATATCTGATAGTCTCTGAGCGTACAGAGAAAATTGTGCTTTTCCATTTTGTACTCAATCGCTTCTGAATAGTTGAAATGGATGGGCTAGATGTACGCGGATTTGTAAAGCTTATTTCATTCAGCTTTAGTAAAGTTTAAAAAAATAAATAAAGAACAATATGAGTATTTATGTGTAGTAACTATTTATATACCTACTAATAATAATACTAATCGTATCTTTTTCCTTTTTTCAGGTAAGTGGCGCGAGAGTCGATAATAAAGAATGTATTGATTAAAAAAAGGTAAAAAGAATTTATTCATAACTGCAAGCGGAAATAACTGTAGTGTCGTATTACATTTATATAAGTAAATAACAATTAAAGCGGCGTTTCATCCACTCCCATTTGCGACCTAATAATGTATGTATGGTATGTAGCGATGCAGCACTGCACATCATCAAAAGCTCATGTTCATAGCTTTTTGATAGAAACCTTTCCATCAGTTTCACTATCCATTGCTTCTTCTTAATATCAGCTTTGAATTAGCTGCAACAAATGATGGTAATTACGACTCAATATATTTAAAAAAACTAGATTTTCAATATTAATTCCCCGGATTAAGGCCGCTGCAATTAAAGAATATGTATTTCTTTTCTTGACGTTTGCAAGTGTAAGTGGCCAGTGATATTTTCTGTGATGTTCAGTGGCATTTAAAGGGCATAATTGTGGGCATTTACGTGCCGTCCGCATTGAGGATGCACCGCAATTAAGACAAGGTGAAGAGATTTGACTACGTCTATAATCAGGTCTTCTACTGACTACGTAAACTTTTTTTTATATTCACACATCAGAACGACAATAAATTACTTTTAAGTCAAAACTTTTTCTCTATCACACCTATCAAAATTCAAAACTGAAATTAAAATTTGTAAACTATTTCGCGACCAAAAAAGAGAGCAGCATATTTCTAGTTTCACTACTCCTGGCACTTTGATATGAATTTTGTAATTTTATTTATGAAATTTTATTATATTCACATTTACTTAAGAAAGCTTTACATAACTAAGTATCGGCGGAAAATAATTAGTCCAACTTTAAACGCATATTTACCCCGGCCGACGAAGATTCGCATTTCTTGTAGGTACATTAGCTTGAAAGCGCCCGTATTCCATAGCGGTAGGGGTGAATTTCTCAGTGCGAATGTCCAACCGCATGTGCTGGCATCTGTAAATGCATTAAAATACTTTTTATTTTCCTCAGTCATTTACTTCTGTTGACAGTTTCTCAACTGCCAGTATGTTCGCTGTGCGAATATCTGTTCTCTGATTAAGTGGACCTTTGCATTTGCAATGGTCCGTTTCCTACTTCACGAGTAAGGATGCGCCTGGGCAGGGGCGGTCTATAAATAACTCATTAAAATACCTCCTCAAGCCCTCATTTCCTGTTACTGTCATTAGAGAAAAATCTAGGAAAATGTGGGATCGTGACTCGGAAAGATGTGTTACAGCTTCCCGTGGTGCTATTGCTTAGTTTAAATATAATTTTATTTTAATTACATTTGTAATTGGATAGCTGTTACAGTCGGCAAGATTTTAATATTTGTGTAGGCAGATTTATTACACAAGATTAAGATACATATAGGTTTTTTTGGTTTAAAGACAAAATTATTGTACTGTACAACGTTTTAAATAGACTTAAGAAATATTTTGATTAAATAATGAAAAGAGTAACATGTTAACATTTTATAGGGATTTGGGCATAGGTTATGTTCATAGCAATTAGCAAGAGTTTGTAATTTTTTACTGTTATTAGTAAAATCCATAAATCACGGAGAGTTATGATTATGAGTGTTTGTAACAAATTCTTGAGATGGCGAACGAACTATTTTAAGGTTTCTTCGAAACATACTAATTAGTGGTAAACTTGTAAGTCAGACAGTTTACACACTAATGTAGCAAAAAATGGAAGTAATCAATTTAGTATGCGAAAACAAAAAAAATACGTTAGGATTTAGGTCTATGTTTTAAGGCAATGGCTCAATGATTGCATTTAATAAAAAAATATCTTGATCATGATTTTCTATCTACTATTGTACTTTAATAGTATAGTAACCTTCCTAGCAATGGACTCGACCCTGAAGCCTGTACCCATGAGTGACAGCCTCCAAACCCCATAATGACTGGGTCTTCTTAATCACCATTAATGACAGATGCTTCCTCGTCCAAATATCTGTGACGCGTCCGTGGAACTGTGTCGAATTAAGCAAAGGCGCAGCGAATCTGTGACGAAGTGCGCGCGCGCTTGTTGTTAGTCAAGATTTGATATTTGGTAATTTAAATTTGATTATTGCTGTGTAGTTACTGGCTTTGAACTGTACTAACCGAATCGAAATTTGTAAAATTATTATTTAACAGACCTTTAATGTAGTATTACTGTAACTCTACGTACTTACAAATCGTCTTGTTTGATCGTTAATTTATGTAAAAATGTAATGGTTTCGTGAATTTCATTGGCGGAGGAACCATTGGCCAACCACCTTACCTTGATGATCGCAAAAACTGTAATAAAACCATAATAAAACGAAGAATTTTCGTTGATGATGTAAGGCGTACTTTACAGTTCTAAAGCATAAATGTTAAATTAGCTAACTAAGTAAGCACTTGAACGCGATAAAAACATACTTCATCCTATACGTTTTTATATCAGCCATTTTGTTATTTTTTAAAGTCTTTTAATGACAACATAGCTAGCTACTAAATCATTACCTTAGTAATGAGGGCGGTTACGCACTACGTCTACGTCCGATTCCGTTCCGAATCCAAGCCGTATACACAAACTGTCTTGGACGACAATAATAAAATGGACTTTCTCGGATTCAGAGCTATATACCTATATATGCCATGGTCCAAGAAAACAAGGTCTTACAATTAGACCACGTGACTGACACAAGCCTACGTCATTTAGCGCTGTTCATCCTTTTCTATTACACGCATTCGATAGGCAAAATGACGTAGAAATGACGTATTCTCGTGTCAGTCACGTGGTCTAATTGTAAGACCTTGTTTTCTTGGACCATGCCCCTCACAAACTTTGAAACTTTGGTTTCTTATTTAAAATTCTACGTTCCCATCATCACAAAGCGTAATTACAATAGCGGAGTTCATATTTGGTAGAGTGTTGAAACGGAACGTCGTTAGGGTGTATTCGTTCCTTTCTCCGTCCACATTTGGAGGCGCGAGGCGTGGTAATTAGCGATGGAACGACCGCTCATCAGTGCACACCATAACTGGCGGGTCAGTGTTGCCAACTAGACAGTATTTCTGCATATTTTGAAACGAAAAGTCAAGAAAAAGTCTTCCAAAACAGCTGCACTGGGCAAGCGTGGTCGACTCATGGTCTGAAATCTTGTTCCCTGAATCCTTCTGGATGTATGGTATGAGTTAACGACGATAGCTAATGTTTCTATATTTCTAATGACAGCAAAACTGCAGAACACGTATACATTTAAGATTTAAGCTACAACAACTTAGTTATTGAATAATGTTTTCCTCTTGGACTGTTTTTAAAATTATAATAGAAAACAGAACAGATTGGTAGACTCCACCGGCAAAAGAGTGGCTCTCGAGTTTGAAAAAGATGATAATATTTCACTTTATCGCAATATTGTTGTGTTAACGGCTGGCAAAGTGGCAACATTGCTTTCGTAGTGGTTCGCACGCTCTACATTGCGCCGGCGCATGATCCGCTTGCAGCGCTGTTGAATGGAGCTTTGTGCGACGTCATTAGCGGCGCACACGCAGCACCGGAATATTCGGAGGTTAATGAACTTTGTATGCACTGCTACAGTCATTTCCTTTTCATTCTTATGAGAAACGAGGTAGAATATGATCTTTACAATGTTTTTACGAATCGTTATCTTATCGCTACGCAATTTCGCCCATGGTTTTTCCTTTACTAAAAAGCAACGCAAGTGTTATTTTATTATGATTTAAAATACCATAATATTTTAAAGCTTTATCAGAATCGGCCGAATACCTTTTGCGTGTAATGAGGGAGTAAAAGGCATCCCCATTCATAAACTTTCTCTTTTAAGTACTTAGTAGGTTTTTTTGGTTCGTGAGCTAAACTATTATATTATAGTACTAACAAACTATAGTGCATTATTATGTTAATGACGCCACATTTTATACTAAACAGACCAGCAATTTTAATTTATGGTGTTGTGCGGGAAAAAATAACGTTTATCTGAAGATCGTATCAGCCCCATAACTTAAACGACTTTAGTATGTTCCCAGCCCTCTATGCAAACAGGTCTAGTATATGAACATAGGAGGTTATTGTTGGTATCAAACCTACCGCATCGACATTGTAACGAGGTGTTGCCAGCTTTAAAAAGTTTTGTCGGGATAATCCAGATCCTATAAGTACAAAACATATAAGTTTTTGGCATCCAGATATTACAGACATAAATAAATAAATAATGATATTTGCTTATCGTATGTGTCAAAGTAAAATTGTCATATATAGGTAGACGTGTGATTGGCCAAACTCTCTTCAGTGCTCTGAACATAATTTTGTAAATACATATCCAGATTGAATACAAAAAAAAAACAAATTTTATCATTCCGTTATCTATCGAAACTATATAATTAAACTTTATACCTACTTCTAAAAATTAAAATAAAGCTTTCAGAAATAAGTTTACGTTTATGATTTTTAAGTACGCCTTGTTTTTATAACAGGTTTTATTGATTGAATAATGTAACACCTAAACTATTCCATAAATCCACCACAACTACACACCCATACACCACATATTTACCTTTTTTTTGTATCCACATATTTTTAGGCCACGGTTTTAGAATTCAACCAAAGCTCGGCAGTGTTGGCAACTCGTGCGCCGCCGCGCCGGCACGGGCTGCCGATAAATTTAATTACTGTACCCACCTGTCGGCCCCAGATTATGTTATCGAGGGTAGGCGACAAAAAGACGAAAAACCCAGCGGCAGATAAAACGTTAACGAACGCAAATAGAGAACGGACGCTTAAAATAAGATTTTTATTATCTGTTTTCAACATGATTAATTCGAGTGTTTTCGTAAGTGCTGTATTTTACAGGCGACTAAATAACTTTCTTAAAATGCTACTAACGATTCGCAAAATCGACGTATTAAAATCTTTATTGGACTATCGGAGGCGCCGAATTTAATACAGTTGATGTAATGAAAAATATAAGAATTAAATTATATGACAAAAAAGAAGGATAATTATATCTTTCATGATTTTAGGATAACATGTAATTCCTGCCTAATTTGATTCCTGCCTAATATGATGAGAATAACGACGATGATTTAAAAATTAATTGGTTATCAATATTAAAACATCACTGGTTTATTGTTTCTTTAAAAATACTATTTAAGAGATAAAATCATATTAATAAGCTCTTTAAACTTTTTAATAACATTTTAAATGTAATTCACGAAAGCAGTACCCCTACCATGAGTTGCTAACGTAACTTACGCGCTCGATATCGACTACGTAAACGTGCATTTAGTATGGAGAAATTTTACTTCAGATAACTGTCAATAGATGGCGTAGTTTTAATTCCATACTAAATGCACGTTTACGTAGTCGATATCGAGCGCGTAAGTTACGTTAGCAACTCATGGTAGGGGTACAGTTGTTCGCGTGCAATTGATGTTTTGAGAACGCTGCGGCCGTACATGGATGGCTAATTTACTTTCATGAAACTTGAAACTCCCAAAGGAAAATTACAAAAGACTTTCACATTTTTAAATACACTGCGCGTGAGTACAGTGGGCTGATTTATCAACTCAAGGTTTTAAATTGTACCTATGTTTATGAATGAATCTGTTGGATTAAAAAAATATGTTTAAAATTAATTATATGTTATTTATTTTCTTAAAGATTAACACAAAATGAAAAGTTCCATAAGATTAAATGTAGGTACAGTAACCGCAACATATATTTTTAAAAATGTACATTAATCTAAATCCAATCATTGTGATCATTGTGACTTCGTAACGTAAATGATTTTTATTTCCTACAATATTTAAATATAGAGTAATAAATTTTTGAATGTCTATAAAATAATAAACTAAGTTTCACTTCTAGCTATTACAATAGGTACTTTCATGCTGGTATGGTAACAAGTAACAACGCCATAATGTACAAAAGTCATAATGTCCAAATACGAACAATGCGCGCGCATCATTAGGCGTGGATGCGTGCGCGCATGTATTTCGCCTCCACGCGCTTCCGGCTATAGTAATGAGCTGTAAGCTGCGTTCATACTTATGAGTGACGTACGAACTAAAATTTTAAGCTTTTCCATGCAAAATTCTATGTACTTTACTATGTATTTTGTTTAGGTCACTCAACAACTTGACAAAAAGTCGTGTGAAACTTTTCATAAATATTTTTATTACATAATATACTATGCTTATCTTCTAAAACTCCCATTTTATGTACAGAACACAAAATATATACAAACAAAACCTATCTGAATCTGCCTTTATTTTTAATCTGCACTGTGTTGTGTACGCGCCTTTATAGTAATCAGCTGAACTGCGTTTCGGCCGGATTTCTTATGTGATTTTAATATTCAGAGTTTGTGACTTATTTTCACAGAAATAAAAAACAATACTCTCATACAACTTTTAAGACATGATATCGTTGGTGATAATTTTAGAAAAATAATGAATGTGTCTCTGTTAAAAAAATCGCATTTTATTTAATAACACAATGTATGCATGTGTTTTGAAGATATTTCTACAAACTTTTCAGTTTTGATACGATACTATACATATACAAAAAATTGTATATGTGAAAAAAAATAATCCTTTTATATAGAACATCTTACACAGTAAGTTAGAAATGAATTGGGATAAAAATAAATTAAACACTCATTCTATTGCATAATGGATGTTTCAATACCTAATTTAACATAATTTCAGTCTCAAATCGATTATCTGCGCAGTCAGCCATCTTTTTTCTTGAATCTTGTTTTTAAATTTCTTAATATCAATTTCTTATCTTGATCTGCACCAGTGACCATCTGAAGAGTTCATTTGCTTACCAACTCAACGTTTGTTTTCATCATGACAGTTTATTGAGAAAGTACTGCATTTGAACAGTTTGAATAGTCACTTACTTCACTTATTAATAAGTAATCCATTTTGCTAAATCTAAATATTCATTAAATATAAACTTGACTTGCCCAATCCCATAGCTACGCTGAATTTGAGTTTTTGTCGTTGTTTCCCGTGATAATATAATTTTTCCTGTGGTAAAATCCAGCTTATGCATCAAAATTCTGTATTTGATCTGCCTCCTGTCTTGAATGAAAACCTTTAAGGCAAGAGCTTCATTAGATTTGATCTTTGTCCTAGGTAAACACATAAGCTTAGTATGAATGAACTAACTAAGGGAAGCAAGTTACGGTGGGTTAAGTTTTTAATATTATTGGGACAGATAAACAAGGAAAGTATTTAGGTAGGTTAAGGATAGATTCACCTTTTAAATTGTAACTTTTTTAGTGGTAAAAAAAAAACTAACGCAGTTTAGGCTATTGAGAATACTACATCATGCCAGTACTCTGGACGGTTAACAAACGAGGCTTCAGCAAAAAAGACTTAAGTAAAAACTGTGGTAATATTGAAAAGCCATCGAGTCCAACCTTGCTGGATATCGGGCAATTTATCTCTCCGTTTGCTGGTTATTTTGCAAAGCCTTAGGCCTATACCGGCTGTTATTAATATTGAGTAACTAAACATTTACTTTTGAAATGAGATTGCGCGAATCGTGAGATTGAATATTATAGTTTTGTTTTGCAGTTTATCTCATGTTGTGGTAGGCAGTACAGTTTATATACCTACAGAAATACGTGTTTCTTGTTATTTCGAAATGACAAAAAGCTATCTTGGATAGGATTTGAACCTGCGTTTATTAGTTTTAGGCAATCATTGATCTCATACATAGCTGACGACGAAAAAAAAAGTAATGATCTTCATCCACTTGCGCAATAAATCAGGAATATGTCCGCATTTAGCTAAGAAGACGTAGTCAAAAACATATATTTTTTATATATTTGTATCAAGAAATTAAAGTTATAAACAAAAACAAAAAGGCGATCGAACACAATCCTTTTTCTCACGCGTTTCTCACAAACAATCTCATTGGCAGCAGAAAGTGCTACAACAAAAACAAAACGCAGACATGTTCCAGATTAGTATCAAAAAGGAGCGGCCCAGAGACTAGCTGGTCACGACCACACTTTGCAAAGGTACCAGGTACCTGGTATCCAAGGTCGCAGCAGTCGTGACGGTGGAAAGGTCAGGGGGCACCCGAATTAGAACGGACCGTGACAGTTTGACGTATGTCCTGGGGTAATAGTTGGTTCTTTGCAATCGTTAGCGGCACAATTGAGATCTTTGGTATTTAGATTTTGCTTCGTTTTGAAAATGTGACAGATTTGACATCGAAACAAAAGCAATTTCATAATTTACTCGTTGGATTTATAAATACAGCTTGCTTAAACTTTCTGATACTTTTCCTGATCTTATTAACTTCAAGATACATTTTTATGCACTTCAATAAAATAATATGCATCCACGTTTACATTTATATACAGCTTGGTTTTATAATTTGACCTTTAGCAATAAATGTACTTATTTCTCCGCGGAAAAATATCCTGAGAAAGCCATTAAGAAGACAGCCTCGCTATTGAACAAGTTATAATTATTCTTATCTCCGATTTATCTAAAACTACTTGTTAGTGTAAATCATAGCAAACAGCACATAAACTGTAATTAGTATCTCAACCTTTTACGCCCAAGGTTTTCCAATCAGCCTGTCTCCGCTCATTAAAGCCTGCCGCTCAACTCATGCGCATTGTCATTGAAAAAGCTCATTTGTCTTTTGCCAATTAAAATACCTGTATGTGGCACTTCCTCCGACAGATATTCGAGGGCAAAGAGTAACTAACATTATAGAGACGTAATATAAGGCGTTCGTAGGGGGTTCGTATGTACGTGGTGGACCGACGATCTGGTGAGGGTCGCGGGAAGCCGCTGGATGCGGGCAGCGCGAGACCCATCATTGTGGAGATCTTTGGGGGAGGCCTTTGTCCAGCAGTGGACGTCTAAAGGCTGAGATGATGATGATGATGAATATAAGGCGACCCGATCCTGTCAAATTTTGTTTAATATTTTTGTTTTCCGTCAGTTTCGACCAATAGAAAGTCACCAATTGAATGCTGCATGACATTTGGAGCAATCGCAACCCCGAGACAACCGCCCATACACTTCAGCTAGATGATGGCTACATGACAGAATATGTTTCTTTAAGATTTACATGTATTACGTTTATATACTACTCGAAAAGAAATTCTTCCTTTACTCGATGTTCAAGGGTCTTGCTCTTGATTCTGACTAAGGTCCTGAAATGTTTACTGGTAAAGGCATCCGGTCAAAACGCAAGAATCAAGATCCATTGACCTAACTAAATAAATCTTCATTCTTGCATTTTTATAAACGTGGCATCGTAGTCGTTAGAAATCAATTCGGGATTGTCGACCGAATAATTTGAGAACAATTATTGCCAATGATCTAGTCGAAGATCAATGTCCGCACATTTTATATCAATAGTACCTATAGCAATATTTGCTTTCTGCTAAAATTAAAATTTATAGTGGTTTTACTAGTTCTATTATTTTTCTGCGACAGAAAAAGACGCTGAAAATAAACATAGGTTGGTTGCTTAACTTATATAGTGGTGGTCACAATAGAGTTACAAATTAGCCGCAAAGGTATCTGAACTTACTGTTCAATTTGTTTACCGGGGTAAAATGCATAGGTAATATGTCGTGAAAAAGGAAACGGGAAACAGTTATTTCTAGTTACAGTTCGTTAATGATGAACGTGGAGGATGCTCGATTTGGGTCAAAAATTACGTTTCTTAGGGCGGCGTGGCGTCAGTTCCTTTTTGAATTCGGCGATGAAGTTCAGATCTTCAAACTGTAAAAATCTTGTTTGCTGTGAGAATTGAAGGCAATCCAACAACCTTAGTTGTTAGTTTTAATTGGAATATGTCACCGTGTGTCCGACTACAATCTGGGACTTGTTAGTCCGCGATTAAACTATTTAAACAATTACTTTTCCATGTTTCTGCGTCCTTGCTGCGCCGGCGCTCCTTGTTCCCACTGATAGTTATCGCCGATGTCAGTTAGATAAAGCGTTGTCTATTTAAAATTGAATATGCTAATAGACGCGAACGTATTAGACTATTACCTAGCAATGTTTAGTTGCAAATTATCCTTGTCTCTGTTATGCGTATGGTCGGTCACGATCATATCTCGTGCATGTAGATATAATATATCTTATACTATATTTTCAAGACGAACATTTCAGGATCAAATCGGGGACGTTCGGACAAAAGGTCGGTCAGGAGTACTCTAAAGTCTAAACCGACGAGCATGCATGATGAGATAAATGAATGTAGAACGAACTGGTCTATGCCTACCTACCCCTCTGGAAAAGAGTCCTGACTGTATGTATGTATACCTACTATATTTTCTGACCGCACATCAACATCATCATATTTTCAGGATCATATATAGTAATACAATAAAAAAAATTCAGTAGCCAGCACATGCGGCTGGATATGTTGACAGTAGGAGTGAATTTCGTAGTGCGAATGTCCAACCGCATGTGCTGGCTTCTGTACGTAATGTAAATCAGAGTTGCTTTGTAAATTTCGCCATCTTCAAAGTAATTATCTCATTGAATATTCTTGTATTAATTATACTTGTCAATTGGCTTATGATTAATGACCTGAATGCACATTAATATGCATTTGAAATTACGAATTAGTTAATCCTCAAATAAATTAGCGCGGGCCGATATTGAAAATGGTTAAATATGATATAGTGGGTCATTTGTGATTTAATGAGCAAGCTTGATAAATGGGTTATGTTACATCTTCTAATCTTGTCGATTTAGACAAACAATGTTGGTTATCTATCATCATAATTTCAGCTGAAAGACATCTACTACTGGACAAAGACCTACTTACTCCATAGGCATCCATAGCAGATTATTGGTATGTACTAAATAGGAAACCCACATAAAAATTATGTAGTTAGACAGATTTCTTTTACATAGGTTTCAAAAGTCAGAATTTTATTTACTGGACTAGGGACCCGCCCCGGCTTCGCACAGGAAAATGGTTATTGTGGGTTATCCCTAAGTATATTATGCATGTATTATACATATAAACCTTCCTCTTGAATCACTCTATCTATTAAAAGAAACCGCATCAAAATCCGTTGCGTAGTTTTAATGATTTAAGCATACATAGGGATATAGGGACAGAGAAAGCGATTTTGTTTTATACTATGTTAGTGAAGTGCTTATTTGTGGCATTTTATCAGGACAATCATATTACATAGAAGTAAATAGTGATGAGGATAAAGATAATCACACTACATCACATGTTTGTTTAGTGAAGCATTTACCTAGAAATTATAATATTCTGCTAACACCGTCCCTTTCGCAGTGTTAGTATGCGCGAGTTGTCCTCACAAGTAATTATGATTGTCGTGCTAGGCACATAAAATCACAATTTATATGACCTGGATGTCTGGGTTTCTAGATTCTAAACTGCAAGAGATATTTACCTAACCTCGTTCACGGACAGATGTAATGCAACCAGTTTCCATTTAATAAATGATTATGTGTATTTAATAGACGTTTAGTATTAGAATACGTATAAACGTTTAGTATGAGTATAAAGCCCGTTATAATATAACTATTAAGCTCTAGTTTAGAGTGTATCAGTATTTGAATTAAAGGACATATATGTACCAAGTATACTTGGTTTCGTTATGTAAATAACTACTTACTCCGCTGATTCAGCGATCCGAAACGAATCTTGATCTCCGAAACGGGAACACGCAATTTTTGTAAATAAAGAGTTAAGTGTTTATATGGCTAGGGAGTTTACAAAACTAATTCAGTGATTTGGGCTATTTTAGTTTTAGATTATGTTTTTATTTTGCTTATTTATATTGTGTGATGTGATATAATAATAATTATAAATTCATTTATTTCAGGCAATTTACAAATAGATGTTAAATATATAGACTGAGGCCCATATCATAAATATCTTACAGACTATCATACATATTTTATACTATATCTAAACAATAAAACTAAATACACAGCAATTTATACCCAAGCGCAGGGTATCGTGTCCTTATGGTAGTATTTTCCTGCCAAATCCTTGCATTTCTCTCGCTCTCTTTATTTAAGAGTTCTACTCTTGTCGGTGGAATATTCGACAATCATTTCATTTTTTCTGCGAGTGGTTCTTGACAAGAACTTCGCTTAAAGTTAAAAAAATGGAAATTGAAGTTTTAAGTAGCTTGTGATTTTATAGGGGCACGAGAAAGAGAAACTAAATTAGGCGCTGCTGTGTTTATACCTAAGTAACTGCTTTTGAAGCTGCAGAAGTGGTAAGATATATTAACTCCCACAAGACATGCCATATAATTTAGACACCTCAACCACATATTATTAAGCTTGTTTTATTTGTTTGTGCGACTACAAAATTGTGTTTCTCGTTAAACCTACGGAAGCGTTGTTTCTATGCCTGCAACTGAAATTTATAAGATCATAGCTTGCATCTATTTGGTTTGGCTAGGAAACGGGCGAGACGAATAGGAAATTTTCTATTAATTATAGTTAACATAATGCCGAGTGTAACTGGTTTCGTCGTAAAAGAGTCAAAATGGTGTTTTCTGGTTCTTTATACAAAATTTTCTTCTTAAGTATTTAATCGAAAGCAATGCGCAGTATCTTTTGAATTGTGTGGGAGACAGTAATATAGCAAATATTGAGTCCCTTTTACCAATTAGTTATTATACTCATTATTTTAAAAAGTTCTTTGAATAGCCTGTGGGGTCCATATTTTCACAGAAGATTGAAAATCCTGTAAATAAGTTTTTCGTTCAATTGATGTGCTTTTAAATTGTGCCATGTCCAGTCCACATAAAATATTGCTAGTTCTATAGCCACTCATCGAGCAACGATTTACGCGGCAATTCGCCGCGACAGATGTCTTGTAATCAGGCGCATTAGCGGATATTCACGAGCGGTTTCGCGAACGCATGCGCCCGCGCAACTCGAGCTACATGAGTGCAATTAAAGTTTCGGAAGATAACGTCAACGACTGCCGGCGAATGTGTGAAATGTTTAACGTGTTGCCTGCTGGCTCACTCTTCATTCATTTTTTTATGTAAAATATGCTTCCAATTTTGTTTTAGAGAAGGCTATGTTAGGTGCAGAGTGTCCAATTTTCAAATTGTTAAGTGATGAAATAATGCCCAATTAGCATAATGTCCAGTTTGCAAATTGTCCAGTACACTATGCACGGCCGTACGTACTATTAAATGCACACAGAATTTATTTCGCGTGTAGCTTGCGCGTTCGAAGTGTTAAAACAAGGTTTACTTCAATTTGTTAATTAATATCGAGGTTCGGATCGTAGCCCTCAATTGATATTGGAATAACGGTGCAGAATTTTGTACGTGTACCGGGTTCGAGTCTGTTTTAATTGCGCTAAATTAACATCGGATCGTTGAATGTTTGCAGCCGTTTCTGCGCCAAATTTTTATTGCTGTAATCCGGATTCGGAAAATGATTTTCGAATAAGATTACGATTTGGTCTATTGAAGAATGCCGCTTTGGTCATTTGCTATTCGATATTGATGTCAGGTAAATTGGTTACTATTATGTAAACTATCTGATTAATACGGAACGCTTTTTTGTTGTTCAATGTTATTCATCAAGTCATAAGTTTGTGCTGAAGTCGTTGACATGTTTGCTTTATCGTATGGCGCTTGCAATGAAATCCAAAATAGACGAGCATTACCATATGTGTAAACGCATAGTTTAAGAACCGTGTCTTATCTTGTAAGATGAGTTAAAAATCCGAGACTTTTCTGCAGCCTAGAGGTACAACTTGTTACCATTGAAATACTATTGTACTAGTACTTGTACATAATTTCTCAATGCTTGTTACGGAGGTCGTGATTTGTTCGTAGGCCTTAGCGCTGACAAATCTATTCTCTCTATTATTTTTCCAAACTTTCCCCAATTTACTTAAGTCCATTTTGCAAAATCACGTGATTGTCGTGAAAAATATGGTTGTGCTGCTGAAGGCACACTAACCGTTCGTGACGACGACGATGACATCCCTAGAATAAAGAAGGTCTGTGATAACAACATTCGTTGTAAAATAATAGACACACCATAATATTTTCGTACTACAACATATTACAAAATATCTATAATTATATAAATATCTTAATATACAAAAATCACGTGTTTTATTTTATGTAACACCCTCTCAATCTATAAAAATTCAAAGCGCTATGAGTCACGTTCACGTGTCACTATCGGCGCGTACGCAGATCTAGAAAAACAACTGCGATCGATCGCCTTGCTATACTTTATAAGTAGCATGCTTAGGTCTTAACTACACATGTGTGATTTTCCACACTACATACAGTTGTTGTTGGTAAACATGTTTTTGTACTCATTAAGCTAATTTATATTCAGACTAGCCTTATGGGTAAGTGACATAGTGTATCCGATATCAACCTAGCATGTTAGTGGAATTTACCACGTTCCAATAGACTCTATCGAATTGTAATTGATTTGTTGCTATTCCACTCTACACTAACCCAAATATTTCTCTTGTTGTCGTACGAGGCTATAGATAAGGAATTGAACAGTAGAGTTCACCTTTGTTACCAATTACAGCTGAGATACCTAACCCGCCTGCCAAGAATGGGGATCACGGCAATACCTCCCGATCAAAAGGAAAATAGGGGGCTCCTTTCCAGCACTCTGCAGTAGTATAATATATAGCCTGTTATTAAGTTATTAGATTTTTTTATGGTCTGCTTCGAGCACCTTCATAATATTTAAAATGCTGAACTCCAATCAATATTCGTGTCTTAATTTTTTCTGCTTTACATTTGTGTTTGTGACAGTTTTTTGCGACTTTGTGCATGTTTAATATCGGCAGCACTAGCATAATATTATGTATTTCTGAATTCATAAAATACAGGTGAGGTAAGGCTAATGTTCTCCTCTCAGTACAACCTCTCAAGGCTTCACTCGGCTTCATCAATCATGCTCCTGGCAGCCATTTCCGAAATTGCCATCGTGATGTATAAAAAAAAAAAAATGTTGTTCAATGAACTGCCGTCGTTTTATCTGTGTCTTTCTTGTTATTAAGTAACCGTAAAATCGCCCGAGACAGGTCTATTATTCATACTATGATAAAAACTGTAATACTCTATATCGTTTATTTTTTATCAATTTAAAGATATATCGTATATCAAGTTGAATTTGATTTTTTGCACGATTGATTAGGTACGTTATTTGATACGGTTGTAAGATAAAGGTAACGAAATAATTTATTTTTAAATTCGTGTGATTGTACTGCAGTCGGATGAGTCATAAAAATATTCTTTATTCATATTTTTAACCCACGAGGAAAAAGAGGGATGTTATAAAATCGACGTGTGTCTCTGTCTGTCAGTGGCATCGTAGCTCCTAAACGGATGCGCTGATTTCGATCTAGTTTTTTTGCTTGCAAAGTGTCACAATCGAGAGTGTTGAAAGGATCAAGTAAAGGTTTTATAGCGGGGTTTTTTTTATAATACAATAGCTATTAAATTGGAATGCAATGAAAATTAGAAAAAATGAAAATTTTCTAAAATCTGATATGGCGGCCATCTTATTTCCTATTTCTGTTAGAGGTCGGCTATCCTAATGCTTCCTCTCTAGAGGTGGTGGAGGTTTTCTTATTTATACCTCTATAGTACTTATTTACAATGCTTATGAATGTTTATTAATAATATCAGAAAGCAAAAAATACAGAAAAGTCACTTTAGTAAAAAAATATATAATTATGTATTTCAGATAAAAACTAACTTACAAGTTTTTTTTCATCGGTGATACCTACTAGTAGAGAGAAAAGCCGATTTACTTTCATAGTTTGAGATTCTTTTAATACGTCGACAAAATCTTAATATGTAGATTATAACTATGTTCAAGAAACCAAGATAATGTACAACTCTAAGTTAAGCAATTAAGAATATAATAAGCGCAATAAAATTCGACCTTGCTGGAACACATTAGTGACGGTTTGCGCCCGCGCACGTGAAATTAATGCCTTTTTCGTTGCTCATTTAAAATCGTGTGTGTTCCTGTCGCGCTATTTAATATTAATAATTCTTTTATTTTTAATTGAATCCTTGAAATTGACGTTTAACTTGAGCAAAAAAATTACCTTTTCTTTTTTATTTTTATTTGTCCAAAGATCGCGATCGGGGCTATGTAAGAATTTTCGTATCATACAATGTTTTATTAATTTTGTACATTTTTCCATTGCATAATGAAAAGTCATTGTACTATATTATGACGACCAAATTCTGTCTAATATTATTTGAAACGAAGTATATTGCAAATTTTAATTATTAATTGCTAGATGACTTTTAGTGGAAAAGACAAATCTAACAGCAGTCGTCTCTTTAAACGATTTGGAATGTAGGATTTTATGGCTCTCTAAATAAATATGTCAGTTTCGAGCTCGAACAATAGATACGTTCTTGACCTTATGCATCGACTTACATAACAAATCGCGATCTACAACGACAATAACATTCCACTGCCCCTTCGCTACCATCTTTGTAACAAAGCTACAGCAATAACGCAGCAATAGATATCGAATTACATGCCACGCGATACATATCAGGACAAACAATGTTGTAGCCATATATTTCGCCAAAATTGGTAAACAATAATTTGTCTGCAGTTTTGCGCTAGGATTATTTCGAATCTCTTTTCCTTAACAAAGAACAGACATTTATTTTTGTAATTGTTTTTATTGTGGTCTAATAACCGCGTGGGGGTAACGACAGATCAGCTGATTACTTCCATGTCATTTGCGGCCAAAATTTTGTCTTAAACGCTTCCTTATGGTCCATTACGTAATTATGGGGTCATAAATGGAGGTCAGTGGGGTTGGTTATTTTTTGCGGTTTTGTCCTTGATGCTGTAACCAAAGATTTTTTGCTTTGTGTTACCTCACCTCGTTTCATAAATTTTATACAACTTAGGTAAGGTTTTTTCTTCGTTTTGGCGGTTAGACGATTTGAATTTTGAAATAGGTTATTTTTGAAAAGTCGTAATTTTTTATTGAGTTCATGATTTATGTCGAATATTGGTTTTCTTGTTAATTTTGTTCTTCGTTCTTTGTTCTGAACGTATATTCCAAAAATGTGGTTTGTTCTCTCAACTAGTTCTACACTACTACCGCAAGATAAGGTCTTTTCGACTACCTATACCTAGACTTTTTGAGAGCTTCCGCTATCAGAAATGAGTTTTGAATTGGAAATGTCCATATTATCACAGTATAAATTATTTTATCTCCTTTACGTTTCTTTTATTCGGATTACTTGACCGGTTAGTAGAATATACGCCAACCTACAGTTTTGCAGAATTTTTGAGAGCTATAAACAGGTATCCCATTAATTTTCTTTTAGAGGTTAAATACTGCACTAAATCTCCTGTGTTTTGACTTTTAAACAATAACTCGCAGGAAGCATTAAACTACTTTCCTCGAAAACTGGAACGTGGAAACAATCTTATCAAAAGGGGTTAAAGGCTCTTAGCACTTTAACTACCAGAGCCTCGATTCACGAAACTATAATTTTACAACTTTAAATTTAGTGTTCATTGCTTAGCCAGTTTGTTTCAACTGTAAACCCACTTACTTTTATCATATTGAGTGCGCAATGGATAACGAATTGTATTTTTGTATTTGAGAAACAGGAAGTTTGCGTTTGTTTGCAAGCGCTGAAAGAGAAAGGCGAAATTCCTGTACTTTAACCTGCTACCGGCATTTTGTTTGTTATTTCTGAACGGGAAAGAAATCTGCCGATTTTGGGAGTACGATCTGTTGTACAGTGAATATGGACCGATCTAGTCAGGATGATATAGTCGGATACTACAATATACCGTGACTGGTCGATAAAGCTTTTGGCATGTTCCAAATGCGAAAATAAGTTGATGAAAATAAGTATCGCACTTATTTAAGGGTTGGCTGCAACAGTATGTAACGTCTACGGATTTTAGGTAGGTATGTCCCTTTGACAGGGGGTTATTGTGTAGGTAGGTACTGCCCATTTCGATAGGTCCAATTTTGAACCAGGAACCATTATTTTGCCGGTTACACTTACACTTTTGTCGGTATTTCGTCAGTCACTTACTATTCAACGACAGTTTAATCGAATCTTAAATCTTCTAAATTCAAATAATATGTAAGTCCAGTAGCATCATACAACAAAATCTGTAACTGGCCAGTATGTGCCGCCCAGTTTCTGTATGTGAATCTAGCGTGGAATGCGAACCGCTTCCGCCATATGGCCGTGCGGCGTCGCCCATGCGCACACGCAGCCGCGCTCGCGCTCGCGCACTGTCGCGGTCACACTTTGTTGGGTTTACCAAACTATGATAACACTACTCGTGTCTTAGGGTGAAAGATGAAGCGGGCATCTGTTAAAGGATGTAGATTCAGTAAGAATCACCGGTTTTTCCTGACTCTGCCTCTGCATAGATGGATTCGGTTTAAGTTTGACAAATTCAAAATACAAGCTCATTTAAAACAGAAGAACAGCTTTGCTCAGATGGCTCTCTCTCTTCTGATCTGACCAACCCAATTCTTCCAGTGGGTGTCTTTACACGCTTCCTTAGAAGTGAGCTTTTGTCATAATCCCTAATCTTGGTTGGCAGAGTAGGGGATCGCAGTTGCTGTTAATTACATGGATGAAGGCTACCAATATCCCTGGGTTATATAAAATTAGACACCTCATAGAACACAGGAAAGATTATAAAACCAACGAAAAATCCAATCGATGAATCGGACCAATCGGATTGGATCGGTCGTGGATTGGCCCAATTATAAGCCGGAAACGGCAGGTCTCCAGTGATGTCACAAAAATAAGACTAAATTACTCAAACTTTACTAACCCTAAAAACGTATTATCGTGTAACTTGTCCCACGAACAGGAATCCTTTGAGGGGCCGCGGCCACACAGCGGTTCAGGGAAGGGCGCCGGACTTGCGCCCGCGCCTGTCACCTGTTTACGTAAACTACACACCGCGCCTGCGCCTGGCTTGTGTGTGGTCCTGCGCATAAAGCGTAAACCTTATCTCCCGGTGTACAGTCTGAAAGACAGCTTTGTTACACGCCCAGACCAAATAAAAACACAGATAGTGATGATTATTATGTTCCCAAGGGAAGAAAGCGTTCGGCAGGACCGTTGAGAATAATTGATAGTGATATTAGGACAATAATAGACTACAAAAATAACAGAAATACAAATGAAAATATTTGAATACTAATTCTAATAGTATTGACTCTTTCTTTTATCCCTTTCCTTAATTTCTTAATGCCTTTAACTCATAAATGGCTGCGTGCGTATTTTCTTTGTATACTCATACGTACGTAAGATATGTAAAACAGAAGATGCAGAGCTAATTTTCATATTGAACAATATTTTGTTTGTACAGGTCTCTCTTATTTCATGATGGATTTAGGAGTGTCATTCTTTCTATCCCTTTCTATACGAGTAGAAAAGAAACGTGGTATAGAATTTTGTAACATCGTTTTAGAAGAATTGTGTAAATCTTTATCATGAACCAGATAGGATCATTCTCGTGGCGTTCGATTGATATTACTGAGTGTGCTACACAAACACATATCTTGTATTAGACAGGAAACTCTCTATAAAAAGCTATAAATACACAGATCGAGACCTCTGATATAAAGATATCGAATCTCAGATCTTATCGACCAGGAAGCTTCTCATTCTAACACCGATACCTGATTGTAAGGTTTTTATTTTATTTGACTGACAAGGTATTTTTTTCTTACAGGTAAGCGACTCAATAGCGACAATGCAGCTGTAGGGTAAGCGTCAATAAGTCGACCTTCATTTGACTGCGGTCGAGGGCGACTCATGCTGTGTTTACCCTTTTTCTCGGTAATCATATCGGCAGTATCACTGTGTGACATAAGGGTTTTGTTGTTGAATAATACATTAGATGGAACGACTCTATTGGGTCTGTATTATGTTTATCAATTGAGTATTGGTTGTTTTCATTTTACTTTGATTTCGTCTTCTTCTTCAATGTCAATGGTCGGGGGTCAGATTTTACGTATCCAGTACTCCGCAGCGGAAACGACACCATCTCGGAGATCGTCTTTGATTTCGTTAAGGGTTCATAATTGTTATGTTGTTATTGTTGTATGTTCATTTGATGAAGCCATTTAAGTTATAGGTCTCACTCAGTATATCAAATAGGTAAAAATTTAATTTATAATTTGTTTCTGTTTCTTTCACAAGAAAAAGGAAAAGAACTCACTGAAAAGAATATATTTCTTTGCTTTCGTATTTTTTAATATTTTGTAATTTGTAAAAGCGTGTTAAGATGCTCATTTCAAAACTAGGCCACAGTAGAAGGACGAGCTGTCAGGAATGATCGAGGACGGTCGCACGCGCACGGACCACTTTCACCTGATTGGTTGATGTTAATTCCAATTACCGGATCGCGGCAAGATATACGATCACTCTTTATACGACCAATTAATCAACACCTAATATACTTAGCTATAAATATTTGATGAGCTAATATAACCAATAGGTTTTTGGCTTTATAGTTATAGATAATTTTCGCAACGATCAGATAATAATAGTAATAAATTTATTTCAAAAACTTATTATACAGTATAAACATACATTACATCCAAACTAATATCATTGGTATACACAGATTACAATCGTGGCCCCAAACAAAGCCTTGATGCATTGAAAGTATATTAAAAAACTATCGGAAAAATACGACTTATTTCTTTTTAATAATAACTATAAAATCTACGACCACTTAAACTGCAAACCCTAAACGTTATTGCAGAAATTATAACCCATATTACGCGTCCATTAACGTCTCTCTTAAACGATCTCCTCTAATAAAGTATACAAGCCGCAGTGTATAGCTGAATCACAATTTATACGAGTATAAACTGTGTAATGTGGCCATACATTGTCGTCGATGAATGTAATTTGTATGAAATACGACAGGAGTAGTAATGTTAGTTTGGATGTAATATACGGCAGGATGAGACGTTGGCTGTAAATCTGGCTGTATCGCTTCTGGGAACGCGACACCAGAGGAGTTATAAATTTACATACATATGACCTAGAACTTGACGTAAATAATACGAATGTTATTAGAATAGTAAGTAATAATAGAGTAATATATTGCACATAAAATGAACTAAAATAAAACATTATTATTTGTAAACAAAATGGGTGCGCGAGCGCATAGGATACGTGGTTTGAATGAATGAATTCACGCGTATTTTAATGTCGTACTTACTTTTATTTTAGTTTACAATTCTGTCTTACTAATAAGAAAATCGGATGGTATAGATAAACTACTAAATTATGGATATTTTTAAACATTATTTTAAAACTATAATTGCATATTATCAAAATATACCTCTAGTTTTGTTCTGCCATCAGCAGGGGTTTGAATTAGAAGACATTGTCCAAAGTCGCTATCATTAGAGCGCATTGTTTGACTTTGACGCACTGAATGTATGAAATTTAAGCTAACAGGTGCTGACGCGAGGGTCAGTTTGGATAATCAGTACTATTGTCTGCATTTGAGCTTTTGAGCTTCGGGAAAACAAACCATATTGTATTTTGAATAATGAGTCATCCAAATCTCGTTTCTAGTAGCTGTTTGATGTGAGCGTTCATAGACATTATGGGTATTTTATAACAGTATATTTAACCGTTATTTAGTGTTGAAATGTAGTCACACAAAGTAAAGACGAAAGACCTAGCTACCCATACCTAGCTCTTAGTTGGGGGTAGGCACACTTTTGTAAGATATTATGTGTTGTAAATATAATAAATTTACTTTTTGACGCGATACATGTGCGCAAAATTTGACCAACCTAACTTGTCTTGTGGGTGTCGTAAGAAGCCTCATATTATATGTACATGACCTAAACTTACTATCGACACTCGGACCACCGTCGGGTACAAAATAACCGCTTTTAATCTTATGATTTTTTTGAACCCGTTAAAGTATTATTTACAAGGTCTTAAGTCTTCTGGACCGCAAAACTCTAATTTGAATGTCCACATAATTCTCGATTGGGCCCGTGAGCGTTCGGGACAACCAGGTCATGCTGGCCAGAAATTAATAACCAAAGTGGTCAATATTTCATCATTCCGGGGAAGTACCGTTGCCAAATCAATTTCTTTCCACTGCGGCTCGTAAACAATCCGGTTGTATTGTGTGTGCTCAAGTTATACATGGTGCGTGCTGCGAGGATTCTCATAATTTGACCGTCATGACGTCATTGTGACTTTGTTATATCTCATACTATACAAACCTTTGCCCGCATTAAACAAACCTTCTGACAATATCGAAATAAATTTAAAAAATCAATTTCCGTACACACACATTTCGACGATTCATTTATGTTAAAATAGATAGATAGAGCTGAAAGACATGGAAAAATGCCTCCCTCAAGATAAATTTCCATTTGATAGAAAAAAAAAACATAATTTGACGGCATATTTTCATTATATCACCCATATAAAACAAATGAAGTTCTCCCAATAAAACCTCATAAAAAGTCTTCATTAAACGTATCTCTTACATCCTGTATGTCCGTCAATAATTTGGCAACAAGAGGCAGGCAATAAGTCAATTTATAATCCGATGCATATTGCATGCGATTCTCGAGATCGCATTCAATAGTATGCACTTATGCATAGTATGGTAATGCGCATGCGTGGTTACGTACGAGTAATTGTCAGAGAAAGTTCTTAAGGGCTTGGTTTATTGAAGTTCTTATCTTTATTAGTGTAAGATTATACAAAATTGATTATGTATTGTAAAAGCTTTGCACTGAAATCTTTACCATACGAGTATTTCACTGATACTTAAATAATAATTCATAATACTGCAACTCTTGTATTTGAAGAAGAAGAATCATGTTCTTGAAAACAATGCGGATATTAAAAGTACAGAAGCTTAGTGTTAAATTAAAAATGTGATTTAAAAACTCTACTACTTAAATAATAACATTAAATAAAAAAAAATAAGAACCCCCGCCACAAAACTGTTACTTGATCCTTTCAACGACCAGAAAAGAGCTGATAATCTTCAAATGACTGAAGATTCTTGGACCATAGCTAAGAACAAGAACACTCTCAATTGTGACACCTTGCAAACAAAAAAAACTAGATCAAAATCGGCGCATCCGTTTAGGAGCTACGATACCTACCACAGACAGACACACACGTCAAACTTATAACACCCCTCTTTTTTGTCGGGGGTTAAAAACAATAAACAAATCACGACTACGTCATAATCACAAGATTGTGTATTTGAATTTACAACTATTAGGCGTTGTCCTAATAGAACGCGACTACGCGATTCGCGCGAATTTTACTCGTACGAACGCGCGATCAAACATATTGAAGTCGAATAGGTGTCCTAATAGACGATCGCGCGATTGAACGATTTCTTCATACATTTGACAGTCGCGCGTTCGCGCGAACTTGCGATGGTCGCGTAGTCGCGTTCTATTAGGACAACGCCTTACTTTTGTGTTATTATAATGTAGGTGTAAGTAGGATCACAACGATGACAAGCTTAATCATTCCGTATTACTACTCGTATATTAGTAAGCCGACAATGACAGATCACATGCAAATATGAAAAGCGTGGCCCCAATTGTGATGCACGGTAATAATCCGTTGTGTAACCCCGCGTAATCTCTTCGGAAATATTTTTTTTAAACGTGCACATTAAATTTAATAGGGCCGTGACGTAAATGGTCTCGTCAGCCGGACTGCAAAATGCAAAGAAGTAAAGCTGTTTGGATCTAATTGTCATAGACGATCTGTTTTACGTCTTCGCTGGAAATGTAATGTAATGTATGTGTTCACGATTGATGACCATGATGTAAGGTGCAGGCAGGCAGCCGATAAAGTGGGCCGACAATATTTGGATTTACATGGCAGCTTTAAGCCAAACTTTGGGATAAACTTTTGGTCAGCAGTGGATGTCTATCGGCTGAAATAATGATTATGACAAAATCCATATGATAACAGTTACTGTATCACGTATACTAGAATACAATACAATACTCGTATTCGTTACGTTGAATATATTTGTTAAATTTAATGTATTCAGATAAAGACGCTTTAAATTAAAATATTTATCAACTGCTATTAAAGGCCCAAACAAACATATATTTTATAACATTCCGTTCTTTTTTCTGCAGTTGCCTTGCAGTCAAGAAGTTCGTCTGTCGGGGCCTTTGTTTTATGCACTTGAGACATCACTGTAGCAGTGTAGGGCAAATTTATGAAGATTAACTCTTGTGATGTCGTATTGTGAAATGTACCCCGGATATTCATTATGACAAATTATATCTAAGCTGATTTTGATGAGTGATGATGTATTGTCTAACGCGATTCAAATGTCAGTAGGTATGTTGAACAGGTCAAACGAACAACGGTCATTTGTTAAGTAATTAATTATATTATGTTGGGTAAATGTGTTGCAATATTATATTTTATCATATTTTTCGTCTCTAGGTTCTTAGGCTTTGGTAGGTCTAGGTTAAGGCAACTCGATTGTAACTTTTTAGATTAGGTATATATTTTTATTGCAGATTCTATCTATGTAATATGGTTTCGTTTTTCCATAAAACATGTTGCCTTTTTTCGTATAAATAACAGACTTTTGGTTTTATTCGATTACTTAATTTCTTTTTTTGATTACTCTATTATGTCTCTCTAAGTTATTGCGATTATACAATATTTTTTCCTACTTTTGAATGAATGAATGAAAATTATTTATTGCACTTAAAATGTACACAGGCGTATTTTCCCGTATGTTGAGGTTAATGACCGAGTTACTGAACCTCTGACATAGTTCATGACAGTCATGACGACTTCTGATTTAATTAAAGCTCTGTCTGTTCTGTACCTCATTTCTTCAAAGTATACCGACTTTTGTATCTGTAAAAGCTCATATAATTATGTCCCCACCGCTGTGCTCTAGCCTATCTCGAATCAGAATGAACAGGCCTTAGTCGACCACTCTGCCCAACGCTGGTCAACTTCACACGCGAACTTTGAATTTCTTCGCAGATGTGTGCAGGATTCTTTATGAAATTTTCCTTCGCCGCGAGAATAAAAGTACGAATACGAATATGATTTCGAAAATCGAAACCACAATACAATACAATACAATATTCTTTATTGACAAAAGACACAGCATACAGAAACAATACAGAACAAAACAGAAGAGTCAAAAGGCGGCCTTATTGCTAAAGTAGCAATTTCTACCAGGCAACCTTTAGGTACGGAAAAAGTGTAGATAAAAGTGATGCGGGTTGGTGGTCTAAACAGAATAGGTATACAGACAATACTAAAAATAAATTAAAAAATTTATAAATATAATAAATAAATACTAACTAACTAAATTAGATATAAAATACTTATAATATAATACATATATTACACGAATAGCTATGAATATATAATTAAAATAAACTAATACATACTATCATTATGATTTAAGAGGAAATTCAATGGAAAGGATCAGGAAACAAGACCAAGGTAGTGCGCTACCTAGCTCTAGCTACAGGCCGAGGCTTGAACCCGTGTACTTCTAAATAGAAGTCTACGGCCCTAGCCGCTTAGCCACCGATGCTCTGACACTTGTATACTCTACCTAAATACCTTAAATACTAAACTAATTGACTGAGATTAGTCTGCGACCGGCACTCAGGCGCCGCCGCCGGCGCAGACGCAGCTTAATAAATCGATCTCATTTGTTTAAACGCTCGCATTGAATTAATCGATGCTACCTGTATCGATTTGTTTACTTAGAGGATCGATGAATAACTTGTACGAGATATTAGCAGATTAGTGTAGAAAAGGTTGGTTGGACATTGGAGTTAAAGTTGTTGGTATCGGCAACAAGTTATTTTTAAAGATACCTGGTAGAAATTGCTACTCAGCAATGAGGCCACCTACGTGTACACTTTCTGATAGAATGATACTGCACTGAAAGTCATAATCATAAGCATCGATCATCTATTATATATTATACTAGCTTTCCGCCGCGACTCCGCCCGCGTTAACAGTTTTTCCCCGTGAGAATGAGGCCTTTTCCCGTGTTCCCGAGTTTGACGATGATGTGTGGTTGGTAGACTTTGATTGAATACCTACGTGAAATTTCGCGTCTGTTCGGCTTTGTGAGTTTTAAACACACATGTGTTTTTCATCCATTTCCAGTAATTATTAGAATTCGTTAATTAAAAAAATCGCACATCCGAGTAACGAAAAAGCAAACATTTGGGTTAGTGGCATACACACACCAGTTATTCGGAGAAATAAATGATCGACGAATGTTTGTTCGGCACAGAAGGCGATTAACGGTGATATAAATCTTAGATTAACGATTTTGCGATTAGAATCGATGTGTGCCAATGGTTTGCGATTTTCTAGTTGCTGTAGATGGGTTAACATAACAATGTTCTTAATTAAAGAAAATTGTGTCTTACAAAAGAACTCTATGGCTACAAAACAGTCCATTGCTGGGCCAAGGGCTCTCTCTATCTTATAAGTTACTTGTTGCCACAATTCCCACGCTTGATAGCAGATTTGGGGATTACAGTTGATGATGTCGTTAGTAGCACAGGTGAACGCTGTTGTCTCTTCCCTGAGTAGGTGTTGCCATGATCCCCACGCCTGGCAGATGGATTGGGGATCGCAGTCGTTGTTAGTGCACGGGTAAAAACTACTGCTTATTCCCATAGTATGTTCTTTTAGCCGCTTCGTCGACACCCACAGGAAGAATTGTCAAAGCCGGGAACCACACGTCACAGCATCATTGTAGCGCTGTGTAGAAATAAATAGAATCACAGCCGATACGACCAGTAAGGCTAAGGCTTATCCTAGGAAAGTGTTATCAATGCTGTGATTAAATGAACCAGTTGCATTAATTGGAAAGCGTGAAACTGAGCACCACTGCACCTAGCTGCGCTTACGCAATCATCTGGTCTAGACCCTCCACGCACTGTTGGTCGCTGAAACAATTAATGCGGTCTTATTTGCTTTCCAATTCATCGGAAAGTTTCTTTAGATGGTTACAGTTTTAGTTATTTGTCTTTCTTTATACCAAGTAAGAACCAGCCACGTATCAAAATTTCAAAAGGTATGATTGAGCCCCACAGCGGTGTCGTAAATTCGACCAAGACATTGGTTTATCACCCTAAGGTAGAATATCCTTTGCACATAATACAACAATAAGGATAATTTTCGCTTGCCAACCAATACGTTAATCTCATACACTGAACGTTATCGAATTAATATTTTCATAGGAAATGTTATTGAAATGGGAAGCATTTTCATGATCCACCATACATACGATGACACCAGGGTCTAAGAAGAAGACCACGTGACTGACACAAGCCTACGTCATTTTGCGCTGTTCATCCTTGTCTATTACACGCATTCGACAAGGATGAACAGGCAAAACGTAGAAATGACGTAGGCTTGTGTCAGTCACGTGGTCTTCCTGTTAGACCCTGTTTTCCTGGACCATGCGATGACACGTAATTTCAATACCAACTATTAAGATCATAATTTCCTCATCATACTCGTAACTCAACTATTCTCTTCCAAGAACTCATCATACCACTCAATATTTACACAGGTTCAGCTCGCAGGCATTCCTTCGAGCGCTAAGTATTCCCCAGACCTGGTGACAAATCTCCATACTTTCCAAGTTAGTCAGAGCAAGACAAAGGCTTCATGCCTCAGTCCTTAGTCAGAGTAGAACCATAACAGGGTGGTTGGATGGGATTGTAAAGCGCTTGGAAAGCTGTAGGTTGACTACGTAACACGCGGGAAGGTGTCAAAATATGACATTGTGACATAAGAGTAATTGTTCTGTCATTATGTCCAATTTAGATTAGACACCATCTTGAGCTTCTCTCGCGCACTTCTGTTCTAGCCCTGTATGGAGTACTTTTAAAAGAAAGAGCTTTTTGTAATTAATGAAATGCTAGCGTTTGTCAGAACTCAGAACCTCACCTTAAAGAAAGTGAACAATAGGATTAAAACTTCTCCATTTATCAGTGCAATAAACTGACAAATCATGCGTTGTGGTTTGTTGTACCGCACATACGTGCGCATACAGAATTTAAGGTTTGATTTTTTTACAAATAATTCAACAGTTTTGTGGCAGGATAACTGCATAAGACCGCGGTATTATTATTGTATAAAGCAGAAACCACATTTCTTTGTCATTATAAGCGAACAAGGTGTTAATTTCGTGTTTTTTATTTATTTATTCATGTATTTGTGGTAGCCATGTAGTAATTATAACTCATTATTCTGCTCACATAAATCAAGTCATAATATACGAGATACGAGTATGCATTCCTTGTGAAATCTATACTGCAATCATATAAACGTAAGTAAAAAATAAAAACGGATAAACTGGTACGAATATAAAGGATTTATTGTACGTACTTACGCGTTTTGTTGTATGTAGTGAAAACTCCAAGCTTTTAATATCCTTCCTTATGTATAATAATAATATATTATTCAAATGTGTTCTAAAAGTAGCAGTTGGATGTATTCGACGTACATAGGCATAGACATAGGCAAACATTTACTCATGCTTTACACGGTTACATTCTTTCATTATCGTTCTATGTATTGTGTGAAAGACTCCCGCAGGTATTTTACCCACCACACACACCCCACTCTCATTTTTCACACACGGAAAACACATCGTGGGAATCAATAAGTACCTTTGTATGAAGTTGCGTTTGTCAATGCGTTGGACAAGCGCGGGCGCAGGAAGCGGCCCGTTACAATCATCGATCATGCGCATACGTCGACTAATGAGGCAGAGACAAGCGCGAGCCATGAGCTCATCAGATGGCGTGGAAAGCTTAGCCTTCAAGATTAGAACTCATTACTACTACATTACAACTCATTTGAAACGACCGTTCGTTTTTGAAACTGTGGAACTTAAAAAAATATAGTGGCCGAGATGGATAAAAAAGGTGTTATTTTGCAAAGATTACGAATTTTATGTATTTTCATTCGTCAAAGAAAACTAACTCTTCAATAAAACGATCTACCTTTATTCGATGAGGGTAAGACAAGACCGATATTAAAATGTCCAAATTAGGCCCTATATAAATTTGGTGAACAGAAACCTATCCGGTAATTACTCAAAGGTAAAGAATCCAAGCGAAGGTATAGTGAAAAATGAGACGATGATTATGATAAAACACCAACCCAACTCAATTCACAAACATCTCCTGACTTGGACCCTCCAAAGGTCTGCTTAACTCCAACCCACGCATCAATCCACCTCGAAATTTCAAAGCCTATAGTTACAAGCCTTGGAAATAAAACAGAAATGGCCAGTCATAATGACAATTGCATAAATAACAGTGATAGTAAAGTTGCATTCGCACAAATAAAAGGAAACAGAGACATTGAGGATGAGTGCTGTGAGCGGAGTATGCAATAAAAATATCAGTAGGAATGGCGGGCGAAATGACAGGTGGGGCTTGATGGTTTAACGTGATAAGCGTCGGTTGATAGCTGCCATCGGAGACGACTGGGGTCTTCATAAGGCATTGGAAAAGTATAATGCGGCTGATTCAAGAGATAGAAATATTAGCTTGAAAGATACTGAAGTATAGACTTGGTACTAGCCTATTAGGAATTGAAATTTGAAAAGGGACTGTATATTCTGTATTACCTAATGTAGCTATGTTAAAGGTGCAGATGTATTCTTGAAAACGTGTTTGTACATTTGTTGGTGAAATTGATACTCTTTTACGGGCTGAAACGACTTAAAGAATTTTATAAGTTAGATGAGAGAGTAAGATATCATTCATGCATGAAAATATATGCTTCTTTAAAATAAAAAAAGTAAAGATAAATAAGTGCCAAGCCTTACGTACCATGCAGTGGACATCATTCGCATAAAAATTATGACAGGCCTTGTCTTATTACACTAATTTAATACACAACAACATACCTAATGCATACATTTATTCATGGGTTTGATTTGAGACCTTAATGCCAAATTGTATGTTTCAACACATATCAGTTGTATTTGACTTTACACGCTTATGCTAATAATGCTACTAAAACATGTTAAACATCCTATAAAAACTTGTTTATATGTACTTAATCACGTAGTAGAAAATGTAAATTAACGTTAATGACCTATATAATAAAATATAACAGCGCATACGGATATTTCTAATTAAAGTATAAGGTTTGTTTATCTTGTATTTAATTAATTATAACACTTATAATTATAGTTACGTCAACAAGTTATTAATAGTATAGACTTGAGTTTAGAAAACCTGTTTGATTTGAAAATATAACATTATGCAGGGTTCTTTAAAGATAACTATTACTGATTAAAATTTGCAATCGATGGTTTCAGAATTATTTTTTTATGCCCTGTTACAGTTGCTTACAGTTTGTCTATTGTAATAAAGTTAGTTTTTCAGAGGCCTTGGACATTTGTTTGAGTAATTAATTTGAGTAATACCCGTCGACCATCAATCAACGTCTTTATGAAATGATGACAAAAAGATCCTCAGTTGGCAATCAATGTCGATTGAAATTCTGACGGAAGCGTCTGTCCTGAAAATGCCTACAGCAGATTCATTTCCAAGCAATGCGGATGTTTTGCTCGAAATTTAGCGCGGCGAGACAGTTTCACCGCTGCTATCCACAATTCGCACCTCAAATTCACAGTCATGCGATTCCGCATATTGTTTTGTGGATTCTTCATAATACGATTCCGTTCCGCTTACAGACGGCACTCAAATATGAAGACTGCTCGAGTAATTACTGCATTGTTCTCACCGTGAGAAAGTATTTATTTTCTTTTTGGCTTTAAAATTAAGTAAGCATTCATGAGAGGACCACACAGGATGGATATAAAAAAATATATTCAATAAAACAACATCAATTTGCGCATTACATGCATTCCTATATAAATATGGGGTATTTATTATCCTAAAAGGTAAACAACCATTTTAAAAAACCAGCTGGCATTCTGGCCTCTGGCTAAAAATACCTTTAGAATTTTAATAACCTTTTCCGGCGCAGTAATATTTTTATGAATATTACGAAATACATCCATTACTTCCCGACTATAAACAACTTCGATTTGATTATATAAAGGATCAGTTTGATTACCTTTCAAACTTGTTGCCTGCTGATCGTGTGGGTTTCGAGAATAACCTTCCTCACAAAAACCTTTGAAAGTTTTCGTTCTTATTGCGGTTACTATCGAGTACTGGAACGAATAAAACTGCAAATATGGCGCTGCTTATAATCATAATCCTTTTCACACGATCAGTTGCCGATGCGGCGCCTGCGGCTAGACCCGAGACGTCCCGGTTGAGGATAACAGTACCAGGTTTATAGCTGGCCATGGTCCAAGAAAACAAGGTCCAACAAGAAGACCACGTGACTGACACAAGCCTACGTCATTTTGCGCTGTTCATCCTTGTCTATTACACGCATTCGACAAGGATGAATATTGAATAGGCAAAATGACGTAGAAATGACGTAGGCATGTGTCAGTCACGTGGTCTTCTTGTTAGACCTTGTTTTCTTGGACCATGGGATAACAGTACCGGGTTTATAGCTGGCTGATGTAACAGTAGCCTGTATATCTTAGAGAAACAATCTACATTTGACTAAAGGTAAAATTCTTAGAATTTAATAGATGGTCTCTCGCTCATTACGAAAGAAATACTATGTAATATAAGTAAATAGTTACTTAAATATACAAAAGGTTTACTATCCAATTTTCGATATTAAAATCATGATATTATTTTCTTTGATTATGAATTCGGTGATCATTTTAGAATAGCGATGTGTACAAATAGCAAGACTGAGGTAAATTAAGATACCCGTTTTTTGTGTATAGCTTTCAAAGCTAAGTGTCTATCATGCGAAGTTTATTTCATGGTCTGTTTGATCACAAAACAGCATAACGTAGTATGGAAGAAACAAACCGTAGGCTTTCTCCAAAAGCGTTTTAACACCACAGACCGTTGCAGATGCGCCGGCGGCGGTTCCCAGAGTCCTGGTAACAGTACAGCCGTTTTACGAGCGGCGCACAATTGCACATCACTCGCCTCCTCGCCTGACACTGGCCAATTTCGGCAAACGGGACAGTCTTGTCACGACCTCTGTCGGACACTTCCAAGTTGTCTCAGTCCAAGGTATTAGCTGAGGTACTCGTGTGAAAATTGACAATAATGATGACTTCGCTTGAAGTGAACAAACACATTTTCCTTTCGATTGCCTTGAAAATTGCCCCAACTTTCTAAAGAGCAATACGAAGCTTATTCAATTGATTTGACTGTTGTCCAATTTGATCGTCAGCCACGAACCTAAATTCCTACTTATCAAATACTTGTTCCATCTGGCTTTCTGATTAATTAAATTAATAAGGAATCTCGAACGCGGAAAGTTCCCGAAGCGTGTCATTGTCAAAACTTACGAGCATCAAGACGAACTGCGCCCGCGCACGCTAGGTGCTAATTTACAGATTTCACCCGCAATTATACGCTGGTGATAAAGTCTCGCTCGATTTGGAGATCGACCACGATCAACCGGATTCTTGACGAACGGAAACCCAATTCTGCAAACGATGTCGAGATGCTTTCTTGAATCAGTCTATGACAGGTATTTCATCTATGTACGCATGCGTTGTTATTGTCTTAAAAACGGTTTTTAGACCAACAACCAACTTTTGTAACACAACCTGATAATCAAGTACGCGTTTGAAATTCTAAAACAGACTTTGAAAATCAAGAAGACTATTTACTAATACAAATACCTAATCTTTCTTTCTTGACACCATGAGATAAAAAAATAATATACCGTGTTGATTACAAAAAGATACGAAATAGGCGATAAAAAAAATGTTTCGTACAAAATCCAATTAGCAACAGACAACAATAAAGTCTTCGTAAAATCAAGACATCCATAAATTGCACTCAATTCATTCATTATTTTTAATCCGCGAGTGTTAATCAATCTGCTCCGGAACCGGGCATTAACTTAGATCTTAATTGCTGCGCGAATTTCCTAAAGGTTTTTTAATGATCCCTTGCCAATCTTGTCTTAAAATTACACGGCTTAACCCACCATCAAGATATTCAAGTTCGTGATGATGACCAGCCCTTTGCTAATTTGATTTTGGGAAGTGTCAGGGAGATGATTGTAGCCAAAGGCGAAGTGTTGACTGAGGTTGAACTAAAAGTTTACACGACATTGAGGATGATGAAGATCGTTGAAGATACTTCTATTAAAGGCACAAAAATAATTTAATGGAAAATTAGAAGTGTCTAAAAAAGAAGAAAGAGTAATTAAAACAAGATCTCCATAGCAGAGATGAAATAAAACTGATTTTAATGAGGTTGGAATAAAAAATTTTCTATAGGCATTATTTGAACCATTGTTTAAACTAAAACGAATTCAATTATGGTAATAGATGAACTTAAGCTTTTTCTACAACACAAAAACAAAACAAATATTAAACGGCCTAAGCCCAGAAAACACCGCCGTCATCACTCATCCAAAAAGGTTGGCAGCAATTGGAAACAAATCACTTCTGTGGACTTCAACCAGACACAAAACGACAACTCTTCCTGCACCCCGGCCATTGTTAATTGCAGACAGACAGACGAACAAAAAACCGACCCGCTTTTAAACTTTTAAATTACGGCCCACGGAAAACAATAAAGGAAGCAAATAAGACCAACCATGGGTTTGAAACGCCGCGATCTGTAGATATGGAGATGGCGGCTGGTTGTCAAACGTGTCTAGATGCGAGGCTATCCGACTATCCACCTGTGCAAACGTTGCAGCTTATAGGAATCCATAACATTATTGACGTAATTCATTATCGCTAGCAGAGCGTGTAATCACTGATCGTATCCATGCGAGCACGTCGTCTTTCGCGATGCTTCATCTCATGTGACAGCTTTATTTTCAAGATAGAAACGAACTAACCGCAGCGGTTACCAAACATAGTGTATTGGCCCGTGAGACGGTTCGGGTTGGTGTTATCTGAGGGCTATTACATACGGTAATGTAATAAAAAGGTTCCCACCTACGTGGGCCGACAAAAAACAGGGGCTGCGCACGCGCATATTTTAAAAGATGCCCGGAAAGGTTCAAGTGAGAGGCGACTCGCGTGAACAAGTTTAATTTTTGTCAGAGACTTGTTTAACAATTAGTTTGGTATAAACTTATTTATATCAATGTGTTCAGTAGATCCAACTAAAATCTGGTTAACTTTTCATTCTACTTCTACTTGTTTAAATGCATTGATTCTTGACAAACTTTTTCCAAAGGGGGTTTTGGTTTGTCCTCCATGTGAACCAAATAAACCTTCAGGGGAAAAAAAAACTTTGTGTATAGAGCTAGCTAGCATTTAAAAAAACATTATTTATGACGGATACAAGATGATTTCTAAGTATTGCACGTACTGCAAGTAACACCTTTCTACTGTAATCTATCTGTTAAATGTCAAATCACAAGCTTCTTATATTATCTGCTTCAGCTTGTCCCTTGAAGATTACTCTCTCGCTATCTCAATCCGCTGATGCGACAGGCGAGCGTTTGTCATTCGTCTGGCGGGCGGGGCTGGCCGCATGGTAATCCATCATGGCCCACTCCTGAAGCCAAGGTCGACGGGAGCGAAAGTCATGTTGGGAGTTTGTGACGCATCATAAATAGCACACTTTTGCTCTTTGTCCGTGGAGTCTTTTATGTGGATGATGTTCTGTCGGGTTGGAATGCTATTTTTGGAATGTTTCATTTGGAGGCAACGTTATTCTAGAGTGCGGCATCTTGTTAGTTGTTTCGTTATTGCAATTTTCCCTTCATGAATCTCAATAAATTGGTGACGGATGGTTAGAACAAGAAACCTTCTTTAGCTGCCTTTATGTTTATAATTACACAAAAAATACTGGAGTAGAAAGCTAAAAGTTCCTGTCACATATTGAGATACGAAAACAGGCATCAGGTAGAGTCACAAGTAATAATATTTAAGCCCCATCTCTTAAACGACCGGCCATTTCTGCAAATTCCCTCAAAAAACTAGCAACATTTTCTCCCATTAAAGTAATGTTTCCTCAATATACATTGCTCATTTGCATGTCCCTGTTCGGAGACATGTTCGCTGCTGTAATTGTACGAGACACGGTCCCCGTTACATGCGCCGGCGCAGGCGTCCTGCCGTTCCTATTTCCTTGTTGTGTACAAGGACAGTTTTACTTGGATACATACGGGACTGGCGAGTAGGGTTGCCATTATAAGTGTTTTCCGGAAAAAAACAGAAACTGTGAAAAATGGTTAGGAAATTTTGAAAAGAGAAAAAATCGAGCGGCTTCTGCACAGCTACTTCTATCAATTTACATTTATCTGGACCCGACGAGTTCGCTTACTGCAAAAAATATTATTTCTCACAAGATGTACAGTGATAGTACTAATTTTGTAGTGGAATCTATGATTTTATCAGGAAATCCCAACTTTGGGTTTGGTTACCCTCCTGCCTACTGGGACAGGATTCTATGCCTTTTATAGTCGACTTTACGACGGCTAGATTTATGTAAAGATTTGCAGGCGACAGGGATTTCTTTAGCGGAAGCTGTGTTAGCTTTATTATACTCGTAAGAAAAAAAAAGCAGCTGTAAATTGTTAGTTTCGAAGCTGTAAATTGTTAGTTTCGAAGTTGAATTTGCAAATTTTATTAAAATATTTCTTGCTTTATTTGTACATTTATGACTGATCTCTATGTATTTTAAGTTGCGGTGTTATACCAATATTAAATGTAGTCAGTTTCCTTCCTTTTAGAGTACAAATAGGGACAATAGTGGAATCTTCCATTTGTGGATATATTTTGTTATTACAATTAAATGACTCATTTTTATGTCGTTAGGTGGAGTTGTATGGTTTTATTTAGATTTTAGCTACCTCAATCAATAAGTCTATATTATTCTATTTGTTTTGATTGCCATTATAAAGCAGTCTACTACTCTCTCACTCTACTTGTGATATTACTCAACTTTACAAAACAAGTTAGCACCTTTAAGACATTTTGAGGGTAGAGCATTCAGCCAAGTTGCTTTGTACAGAGGAACGGTTAAAGAATCGAAAAGGATTTATCGTACCAAATCAATAGTCAATTCACCCAAGCTTTCTTCTAGCGAGTAGAACCGAGTAAACTGCGTGCGCACATCTCGATACGGAATGGAATACACTCGCGCGCATATTTATGGCCCTTGTGGAACATCGATACTACTATCTCGATTCGGAACATCGGTTTCCCATGTCGATACTTTCTCCCTGTGCCAACCACTTCTGCGATACGTGTGTGACTACAGGATTTAATTCTTTAGACTACTTCAATTTAAATTTAAATTTATTCTTCGTCTTCTTCTTCTTACCCTTTCTTAACCATTTGTTTGTTGTGTCCTATAATATTCTGGGTAGTAAATATCTAGTTTCTGCCGCCTTCTCTTTCATGTCATCCTTCCATCTCATTTGTGGCACCATTTAAATTTATTGATTTAATTTAAAACAAATAAACTAACAGAAATAACAACACAATCGCATTGCCTATTGCTAAGTCCAGTCCAGTAGACCCACAAAGAAGGATAAAAATTCAACTGTATTATTGTTTATCACCATACTTCATAAAATTCTTTCACCGTTAGAAAGCTACATTTACCCTGAGTAACATAGGCTACCTTTTACCGCGGGAAAATACCTCATTCCCACGGGAAAATCTGTTAACGCGGGCGGAGCCGCGGCGGAAAGCTAGTTTAGCATAAAGAGACATTTACAGATATTAAAAGTACAAATTTACAGACAATAGATAAGCTGTAATTCCACACAGTGCGTAAAAGATTACGTATTAAAATATAGTTTTGCATACATTTGTTGATTAGCTTTCTCACCCTTTGTCTGGGTATGAAAACTTTCGAACATATAACTGTAAACTTTCACAATACTATTAAAGACTTCTTATTCTTGCTGATATAATATAAATAAATTGCAGTTATACTATTTAATGGAATGACTATTAATTAAAATATGGGTGATGCAGTCGCATGCATCATACGTGTTCTGGAATAATTCGATGTTGAAGCTAATAATCTGCGCACTGCAGTGCATTCGCCAAGTCATAAAAATGTATTTTATTAAGAACCCTCTAAGCGTAGCATGAAGCACTGTGACAAGTGTTTATCTCACATTCATCGAAAAGCTGCGAGAAACCCTTCATATTGAAATATCCTCCAATAGGATAAGAGAATACGCACGACAAAAATATTGATGTCACGCGTAAAATAGCGTGAATAGATTAATTTAAAAAATGTTTTAAAACTTATGTATATATTTTTTCTTGTTTTAGGTAAGAAAAAGTGTGCCGATTCCCTGTCACTGGATGGAAAAAAACAGCTAAAGTAAGTTATTCTAATATTAAATATATAAAGTAATTGCAATAATAAAATGTGGTGACATCTCACACAAGCATGTGACCCCAATTTGAGCAGAGTCAGCCATACATAAACTAAATAAAATAAGTAAACACTTATAAAATATATGAACAACATCCGATATTACAAGGAAAATATCAAGTTTTCATGACAAATATGAGTCCCAGCGGGATTCGAAACAGGTAAACATATTACTACAAGAAATCCAGTTTTATATAGTTCAACAACATAACTTAATCTACTGGAAATATGTGTCACTGGTCCAAACTAATTTTAAACTAAAAATCGTATTTTCTAAATCTAAATCATTGTCGGCCGAAAGCACAGCGGGCGGTCGATTTATGATTATTTTTCTCGGATCGATACTTTTTTATTAACACCATACGACCCATGGTGTCCATTACAACTTTTATGGGCATGTGGGTTGAATATGGTCTTTCTTATGGGCGTCACTTTTCAGTCTGGGTATTTTTTATTAATTTATTATTAATACGGTATTAACGGTTTCTTTACCGTTGCCGGCAAAACGCGTGCGACATGTTTCGTATTTTAGTCGTAAAACTTGGTCACTGTTATCGGGCTTAAGCTGGTCATAAAGTTATCGAATTGGTCATAACTTGGCCGTAACATTTGTCATATGGAACCGGTTTTACGAAGTCTGTCTACTCTTTTATTGTAGAATAGGCTGAGGCTCAAAATAGGACCCGTTATAGGACTTACTAGCTTTCAGCGTCGCGGCTCCGCTCGCGTTAACAGTTTTTCCTGTAGGAATAAGGTATTTTCCCGCGGTAAATGGTAGTCTATGTGCTTCCCTAAGGTATATTCTATCTCTGTACCAAGTTTCATCAAAATCGGTTCATTTTTTTGGCGAAAAAGCATAACAAACAGACAGACAGAGTCACTTTAGCATTTATAATATTAGTAACGATAGGGATTATTACTACAATATTTATACATTAGCTCTTAATCATGAGAGAAGTTTCCAATTTTTGGCAGGCCGATTGAGGATCGTAGTTACTGACGGTTACACTGGTGAAAAGTGCTCCCCATTTGCTCGGTTAGTTTGCCAGATAAGTTCTAAATCACTCGGCGAAAACTCATTGTTATAATATTATAGTAAATGTGTTTTTTAAGAATAATCTGACTAGGTTTTTTAAAAACAGATCAAAAATTTTTTTCTTACTTCCTGTACACCTACCTCTTATCATATTTTAACATTTATTTTTTATATGTTTTTTATTGTACATTTATGTTGTTTATATTTAATTCTGTGATGGAAACAGGATGTCTAGGAAATAAATTTAATGGGTTGCTTGCTACTAGCCACTGAAACATTTATTGCTCAATCATTTTAATGACCTTTACGAAGCTGTATTGCTTTTCCTTTATTCACTGCTAACTAATTTCAACTAGAAAAGAAACGTTTACTTAATTGCCTCTATTTTAATAATAATAACCATCATCATTTCAGCCGAAATACGTCCACTGCTGTAACTATATGTATAACCAAAGAGTATAACGAACAACTCCGATTGGTCAACGTCGACAAAAAAATTTTTATTCAATAATTTGGAGAACAATTTTTCATGTGATGAATTCCGTCAAGGGTTTTCTTAAAAATAACGATTTACAAAATTTCTTCAAATTTAATGTCTCATAATTTAAATATACCTATGAAAGAAATATCTTTTTTACTACTAAGCCAGTTTTCTTCTTGTAAGCCAGTAGGAAACACGACACACATATTTCATAACCATAAAGAAACTTATATTAAGAGCACGCGTAGCTGCTAATTAACAAGGCACTTTAAAATACCACTCTTCATTCCAAGTTAATCCTATAAATCCCATCAAAATATTATGACTCCACTTATGCATTACTGCTCTAAATTCTCCTGACTGACCCTCTCATATGGATTCTGTATACATTGCTTGTTTGAAAGCGGCATGTTACGAAGAGCTTATTTTAAAACCAGCAATAGGCTTTGAATGTCAAGTGTTATTTGGGGCAAAGTCGTTGGCATCCGGGTAATGTTAGGGCAAGAAGAGCTATGTTAGTTAAGAGACGCGCAGGCGCAGCTGCTATAAAAATCTTATGGTCGGCGCTAAAAATGTTTATGGGGAAGTTGCGCTTTTCTTTTCTTTTTTTTTCTTTCGCAGGGTGGAGTGGACAGACAGGAAATGACGCTGGCACCTATCTTTCTAATGGGAAATTTTCTGACAGCTTGCATTTTTTTTTTTAAAACGAGCGTAAATATTTTCATAGTTGACGCTGGTAAAATAATGAGAACAGTGAGATTTATTGAATACTTTTTGACTTTTTTTTGTCGGATTGTACAGTAGCCAGCACATGCGGCTAGACATGTGGATTGTGGACCTTGAGAGCGCCCATATTCCGTAGCGTTAGGGTAATTTCACAAATAACGTATAGCGGTGGCGGCGGTGGTAATTTCGTAGTGCGATTGTCCAACCGCATGTGCTGGCTCCTGTACATGGTTCTGACCCTTCAGGCCATTTGAATGAGATTAAAAACTTCCTATTGGCATTCGTCAGGCCGCTGCCCCATAAACACATCTTTTACAAGCTTTTATTTAGTTGTTTGTTTTATACCACTCACCTCACAACTTGTCCTATATTACTTTCATCATTTTAGACAGAGAAGACAGTTACTTCTCCCAAGCTTATCCATAGCCCGCACCAGACCATCGGTCGGTCCACCTTGAAGTACAAAGGGTACCAAACCTTATAGACTGAGAGCCAGCGACCTAATTCTTCATGTGGCTTCAGCTGTATTGACACTTCGTTAGCTACTTCCCTGAACAACCATTTCCTATAATCTTCGTGCTGGCAGGCCGCGAGCGGTGGGTGCGGGTGTAGTGGGGTGGGAAAAAAAATAAAAAAAAATGTGGCTTCAGCTGTATTGACACTCCGTTAGCTACTTCCCTGAACAACCATTTCCTATAATCTTCGTGCTGGCAGGCCGCGAGCGGTGGGTGCGGGTGTAGTGGGGTGGGAAAAAAAAAAAAAAATGTGGCTTCAGCTGTATTGACACTCCGTTAGCTACTTCCCTGAACAACCATTTCCTATAATCTTCGTGCTGGCAGGCCGCAAGCGGTGGGTGCGGGTGTAGTGGGGTGGGGAAAAAAAATAATAATGTGGGCTCAGCGACTTTAATTTTTTTTCAAACAGTTGCTCTGTACTCCCTGTGCACCCAAAAGAAAAATTAAATCGATCGGGTGGTGGGAAGGGGTTGCCAGCGTTAATTAAAAGTACCAAAATAATAATAAAAATAAAAGTACCCATTCTTTGGGGCTTACATATTGATTAATCTCGCGTCAGAAAAAAGTCAATACAGCTGAGCCCACATAAAAATTATTATTATTTTGGTACTTTTAATTAACGCTGGCAACCCCTTCCCACCACCCGATCGATTTAATTTTTCTTTTGTGTGCACAGGGAGTACAGAGCAACTGTTTGAAAAAAAAATTAAAGTCGCTGAGCCCACATTATTATTTTTTTTCCCCACCCCACTACACCCGCACCCACCGCTTGCGGCCTGCCAGCACGAAGATTATAGGAAATGGTTGTTCAGGGAAGTAGCTAACGGAGTGTCAATACAGCTGAAGCCACATTTTTTTTTTTTTCCCTACCCCACTACACTCGCACCCACCGCTCGCGGCCTGCCAGCACGAAGATTATAGGAAATGGTTGTTCAGGGAAGTAGCTAACGGAGTGTCAATACAGCTGAAGCCACATTTTTTTTTTTTTTTTCCCCACCCCACTACACCCGCACCCACCGCTCGCGGCCTGCCAGCACGAAGATTATAGGAAATGGTTGTTCAGGGAAGTAGCTAACGAAGTGTCAATACAGCTGAAGCCACATGAAGAATTAGGTCGCTGGCTCTCCTACTATTACTGCTTCCAATGATCCCATAAAGATTTTTGTAAGATCCCTTTGTAGTCTTTCGGCTGAAATTATGAAATAACAGTACAATAGTCGAACAGTCAATGAAGAAACTTTTAAACCTGAATTCCGGTAATAAAGTTTCGAATTTGGAATTCGTTTCCGTCACGTTCCTCTCAAGCGGGCTTATCTGCGCATCTGTGTGCGCCGCCGGCGCAACGGCAATGAACTTGCACTGCGCGAGAGCACGCGAGAGTTTGTTTTGGGCGACGACGCCGCCTTTGATATCAGCTGTCGGCGGCTTTTGAGCTAAATGCGTACAATTGTGGCTTACATACGGTATGGCAAAATGCTCTGTAAAGAATATTCTAGCAAATACGTATAAATGCGAAAGTACTGTCTGTATATCATGGAATAATACCACATAATACGCATGACTAGATGCGGGGCGGAAATCTTAACAATATAATACCTATAGGCTATAATTCAAAATTCTTTTAAAGTAGCGAAGTATATAAAAGATAAATTTATATTGGGTTTTTATTTACTTAAGTACGAGTACTTACAAGGTAAATAAAATGTCCTGTTGACCACTGTTGACTGTATTGAAATATCTTGAAGGACTAGTTCAGGATTTTAATTTAAAATTTTAAACGATAATTAAGTGTACGTGGACACCTTAGTTATTGACTACTTTACTTGCCGGTCAATTTATTTTATGTCTAGAGCTTAATTTAAGGAACCCTTTGAGTAACTGGTTAAGATTTCGCTTCCTCAATACGAGTTTGACATTAAATTGAACATTAACTAGGTGTTATAATTTTATCGTTCACTCAAAATATCCGGACTTTTAAGTGCAAAACGACAAGTATTAAATGGCATACTTATTTATATTATCTACCATATACGGAACATAAAACCTTGTATTTGATTGGAAATTTTCGAAGTGCACCACAGTGCGGTAATGGTTCGAAAATGTTGCGATTCCTCTTGCCTCTCGGATTTTGTTTTAATTTATTATTTCATAAAAGACACTGCCTTTTTTTGTATGATAAATATATTATTGTTCAGCATTCATCTGTATAACCCACAAAATCTGCGATCTACTGAGTTCTTCGATTTGACCGGAACCTGAGAGAAAGAGAGAGAAAGAGAAGAAAATCAGCCGAAACGGCTGAAAGCGCAGGAAAATGACTCAACAAATAGAACTGCAAGCAGAGTCCTAGTAGTTTGAAGAACCGTCAGTTTTGAGGAGATCCAAGATGGCGGAACGGTTCAGTACTCCCAAAGACGGTTACGTAAGGTGTAATTTGTGCGTTTGGCTGACCGTGTCGCCCCGCGGTCTGCGGCCTGACCAGCATGGCTACTACGTAGAATGAGGCGAGAGGCGACGCGAGACGAGAGAGCTCGCTCGCCTCACTGCAATTTGTCGCTTTTGTTAGCATGTAACTCTCCCGCGACAACATTTTGCAGCGCGAGTCGGCAGTCTCGCGGTAGAGAAAATGGTGTTACCATTATAACAAAAAAAAATTCTACCATATTCCTACCAAGTGGACATTCCATTCATTCGTTCGTTCGCTACCCCAAGTAAAGTGTTAGAGCGAGATAAAAAACAAGGAATGTCGTATAGCGCTATCTTTTTTCATCACTCCATCCCTAAATGTTCGTCTTAACTTAAACGCATATGTCAGTCAGCATAAAAAAACTGCGAAAAAAAAATTAGTTTTGCTTGTATATATTGATAAAAGGAACTCGTAAAATTAAATATCTTTTTCTTGATTGCCTAGCGATTTTTATTGGTAGATAGATGTACTCACAAGGAAATCCGCATCACTCGCTAGTTGGTACGTTGGAAAGCACATTATTACATTGTTTCGTATATTTTCCTTGTATTATTATATTATTTTATTGTCTAACATAATACGCTTTATTCTCTAGGATGGAGTTATGATCGTGATCTAAACTTTGATACCAATGTGGACGTTCAAGAAGACCTTACCGTGTGTTCAATAATTGCTGACCCTTGAATTATATACTTTTTCGAACTTGAACTATTTTCGAGGATATCAATGTTGATTCACAATGCAGAACATGAGATATTGAAGAATATTTTTACAGGTAATTGGTTTACGTAACTTTTATTTATTTACTGGCGAATTATGAAATGAGAGAACTGATATTATTGTACATTACAAAATAAAAAACTAATGATTGTGTCTATTTTAGGTTCCTCATACCAAAGACAGCTGTGCTGACTGTGCTCTTGCCTTTTGTCAACAAAAGTTGAATTACACGGACGGCAACTGTATGAAAAAGCCAACATAATTATTATTTGGCAATAAAATTGAAGATGCCATTTAGGAGTGTCATTGCGGAGTGCCAAAGTGAACGTGCTGCAGGGAATGGAACTTCAGCAAGCAGTTGTAGCTGTGTTATTGTTAGTTAGTCATTACATTGACTACAAAAGTATAAACAATTAAATTTCAACACTATGGTGCATCAACTACTATTTATTTCGCTTATAACAGTTTACTGCTGGACTTATGCCTTCCCAGTCTATTATTACAAAGATTAGTTAAAATACACAAAGATGTTAATAAATTAATTCTTTATTTTCTTTTCCAACATGTCCCAACCAACCTAAAGATAATATAAGAAATAATACACACAAATAATACAAGAAATATTAAAATTTTAATTGATACTATAATCTAATTTCTGTTTATGGTTTTATGTAAGATATTATTCAATCATGAGGTTTGAAAATCTCCACAATTATGCTATAATAATGAAAAAGCATATACAATTGCTTGAGAAAAAAATTGCAGCCCCGCTACTAATATATTCATAGCCAACCATACATATTTACTTTCAGAGATGGTTTGCTATTGTTTTGTTTATTCAATATAGAATTAATATGAACCTACTTAACTTACAAGTATTATAGTATATAGGTAATAATAAGTTTTCTTTATTTCTTTTACAATGGTAAGCTAAACACTAGACGCAGTCTTATTAAAGGTTCAACATCATTTCTGATATTTTTGTTTATGGTATTATTGTAAGATTCTATTCAATCATGAGTTAATCTCATGATAATCTCTATAATTATCCTATAATTATAATGAAAAGCATTAAGAATTGCCTGAGAAAATTGCATACATTTGGAGTAGCCCCGCTACCATCATATGAAGGAGTTGACCATCTTTATTAGTAGCCAACCATACAAATTTACTTACACATTAAGTATTGTTTATTAAACATAGAATTAAGGTAAGTACTTTCCAAGTGAAAGTTACCTACTTATGAAGAAAATTATAGATTTTTCCAATTACTTTTCAAGTTAACCTCTTTATTGAACGTTCTCGCCTTGTTCTCGCGCACTCAGAACGTGGAAGACTTTATCACGCGTAGAACTGTCAAAAAGCGAATGTCTAAGTCGCTTAATGAACGTTACGTGCTAGCCAAAGCGACAATTCCGTCGCGTTCTCGCCGATTGACATAAGGTCGCCATTTTAGTGTCTCTCTCGCGGGAACTGTGCTAGCTCCCCGCGACAACCCCGCGAGACAGGCTCTATGTCGCGTTTTGACAGCTTCTCGAGCCTGTCGCGGTCTTATGTGCTTGCCCTGCAGACTGACCCGCGGGTCACTGCCCGCGACCGACGACGCCATTAAAGGAGATTTCGGCAGGTGACCATTACGTAAGGGGTTCGAAAATTAATTGTACCAGGGTCGCATAACATCCGTAGAACTAATCGTCAATGTAACTAATAGTGTGATTATTGTGTTTTTAGTTTAGAAGAAAACCATACATGACAGTTGTCACACGAGATTGTGCTTCTGAACTGTGCGGTTAGGAATTGTTTACTCTTTCAATTAGTGAGCTGTTTTAAAAGAAAAACACTTGTCTTGTCAGAAAGGAAATAATTACAATAAAATTCGCTCCACTATTCCGGACAGTGTTCAAAGTACAACTCAAAGAAACTGTCAGTTTGACAGTTAACTTACTGCCAAAATTGTTGGTGTAGCTACAGCACCTAACAGTAACTATTTTATTTACACTGTCTAACCTAGTGGAATTTCCTCACGCCCTAGATATTTTTTTAAAGACATACCTCTTTGTCTCCGTATCAGCCTAGTGCCTGTTATTCGTGATTGGTATTTTCAAGATGTCAATACGGATTCTGATTGGCATGATGACTACTGTTATATTATCGAGGTAGTAGAGACTGGCTTCCCATGGGTTCAGGACATTAAACTTTTTCTAAAGCGTCCGTCAATTAAAAATATATTATGTACTACGCCCACAAGACATAACAGTACTATCAGTGGTGGGCTATCGATCATGCACTATAAACACGGTAGCAAAAAAAAAACGCGACATCATGATCTAATCACCGCAGTCATTATCGCTGCGTGTGCGCATCTATCAACACAAGGCGGGTCACCGTTACACGGCGCATGTTTCGGGTACGATACCATCGCAATTTGATGTGATCTGTCTGTTTTATTTAAGTGTCTAGCAAATTTATGGTGCATATGATGCATAAATTTCCCGATTTAGTGACTATTCTAGAACTTTGAGCCTCGCCTGTTCTTTTGTTGCTCACAAAAATTCTGCCTATATCCTATACTCAGTTGCTAGAAAACAATTATTTTTGAAAGGATATGACTGGCGTATTTGGTATTTGTTTCCGTATATCTAAGCAATAGATTTAAATACAATTTATATTGAACCCACCGCAACGGGTCAATTACACCCATCCCAGACGCAAATCTGTAAAAAGTATGATTGACTTTGCTCCATAGATTCTTTTCCCAACTCCTTTAACATGTTTCTTTGTAAAACTAGATCAAAAATATGTTGGCAAATCATTGATAAACGTAATGAATTTAAGTACATTAATGATTTTTTTTGCTTTGTAATTCGCATAATGTTCATACAAGGTTCATACAACTTTAGCATGGTTAGGTCTTCACACTGACCCAATTATTCGATCTGCTATGAAGTCTCCGAGGTGTGAAATATCATCCGGGGTCGTTGACCTGAGGGTTCATGACCGTCACGGAAGCTTAACCAAAAGCGTTTTGGTGAAAATAATGGTAGTGCTGTCGAAACATCGCGGCATCGTCTCAGACAAAACCCAGACGTGACTTTCGGACTATTATTTATTCTGTGCTTTCGGTGAGTTCCGAGACCGAATCACGATTGCTATAGTTAATATTGGAATTCGATGAGATTTGTCTTACGAACTGTTGCATAGTTTGTTCGATTCTAAGCCGTTTAAACAAATGGTTTTGTCTTTTTTTTTAGTTTTTTCTTGTACCAAAAACGTATTCTATTAGTGAGATTTTATTCTTAAAACAGTTGTTTGCTTTACTTTATATAGTTTTTCAATTTTCAATGAGAAAAGATGCAGTCGTTATATGAGCCATGTTAGAAGCGATAGGCGGCTCAATGATTATGAAAACCTAGAAACCGAGCAAGCAATAAGAAAATAATTATATTCTATTCTTATTTTTCGTATTATTTTAGAATATCCCGTATATTTTATTTGTGGAGTACGTGACTACTTCCATATCTGCCATGGCGGCACGTTTCATGTTCAAGTTTAATGCGACCGGCGGCGGCGCAAGAGTTTCCTCTCGAGGGTTCGCCAAATGGCGCGGGCGCCGAAATTACTGTAAAAGTGTTCTCGGTTCGTTGCAGCGCTAATTTGTCGGTGCAGATTTTGTTCATACAACTGGCGGGTGGTTTTTCTTTCTTTTTCTGGACGATAATTTCTTCTGTAATGTTCAAGCCTCTGAAATTGCTTCTAAAACGACAGCCTGTTGCAATTTTTTAAATAATAAATAGTAAGTGAATTTGTACATACATGAATATAAGCATGCTCTTTTACTTACCGGGCCGAGCAGAGCTTTGGTGAGCCAAAACTAAAACAACGTTTGTTTTGTATTTGTTTCGTAAAAATGTATCGCTGAAATGTTTGCACGCACATGACTTTAAAACAGCTGGACTGAATTGCATAATTATTTCTTGGTGCGTTCTTTATTTTAACTTTATGCAGTGATTAACAAATAATAAAGCGGGTAAATCCGCGGGGCATGCAGCAAATAAATATTATTATATTTCCTTTAGCAATTAGATTTTATAAACAATTAATAGTCGTGTTTACATCAGAGCAAACACGAAGTATGCGATATTATGTAAACACCATAACGGCGGCCGAGGAGTGATCGAGATGCATGCGCGGGCGCCGCCATATGACGTCTCAGCTATCCGCTTACATAACTTATATTGTGCATATGAGGTTAATTAAACAATGTAGATAAATGGTTTAAATAATGTTCAGTATGCAATGAAGGGTGTATATTAAAAATAAATTTTCCATTTCTAACACTTTTAATGAGATTTTTAACAACTTCCGTGGTCGAGTGGTCAAAAGCTCGTCTGACGTTACGGAGGTTCCGGGTTCGAATCCCGGTGGGGATCCGCCGAACAAATATCACTTTGTGAGACTTTCCCCAGTTTGATTAGGACATTGCAGGCTGAACCACACCTCACCACCACACCACACACCACACTTCACCTGATTGTCCGAAAAGAAAGCCACGTAAAGCCGTTGGTCCCGCCTACTATCTACGGATGTATAGTCGTTATAGGAGCCATGTCGGAAGCCTACTCGATAAGAAAATAAAATATTTTTTAGGCAAACAATTAACGTGTCTTTAGTTTTGTTCTGGTAAGGCTTCTAGTGTTTAATTTTTATTCTCAACTGACATGATGGCATTTAAATCATCTCTTTCTCGATGACACAATCGCATGACAAGCGATACAGCTCTCAGGAACACACATATAAACCTCTGATTACCTCTGGCGTCGCCGCCAGTGGCGCCCGCGCGCCTCATACAATATTAATGATAGCGAACGCCAATTAAATGCCCGGTGATTTAGCTTTGAAAAACCACGTCTAGACGGGAAAATGCGTGTTGCTGCGTTGTATAAATCTATGTAATCTGTCGCTTAGTGGAAACCGATTAGATTCTTTTTTCTTTTGGTCGTTTTTTTGCTTGGATACTGGCAGGTAAAGAGGTGCATTTTTCTGCGTCGCATGATAGTTTCTGTTAGTAATGTCAGTGTACTCCACAATGTACAGTCAGTGTATAAAAAATTGTGACAAATATTCTAAACTACTATAGTATTACAACGCTTAATTAAACAACACCGTAAGAAGATTGGTTATTAAAAAATATATATATATTATTTTTATAATAATTTTCAGCATAAATAAATTCAGGATCAGACTTATTAAGATCATTAGGAGAACCTTCTATAACACTTGGTTACATGAGTTGAGTGGACGGCCAGTAGTCAGCCAGTAGTCTACAGTAACAGTACTATAGTCAGCTGCAGATATAACGTAGTAGGTAACAAAAGTCTTCCAAAGCAACCTAAACGTTTCTCCATATTTTTAGTACTAGCAAAACTTAAACTTTCCTAAAGCAGGAATTTAAGTCCGGCTGTCTTCATTTCGCTTCTTAGCAAATGGTTATTGCTGTAGACTTCCACCATAATCCTGTTCCGTTTACAAATACGGTAGCTGAAGCCTATCGCTTTGTGCAATAAAGCTGAACTTTATAAGCCCCGTGCACACTAAAGTAGAAAGTGACAGACTTACTTGCCGACCATAGATTAGAAAACCATTGACTTCACTAAGGAGAGTTGATTTGTTGAGTTGGCAGAGAGCGGAGTTCCAAGGAGTTAGTAGTTAATATAAATTTTCACAAGGCTGATATTTCACGGAGACAAAAGACAAAAGGGACGCAGTTATGCGCAAGAGTGAGCGCGGTGAATTTTTAGGTATCTCATTCTAACGCATAACTGCATCCCTTTTGTCTTCTGTCTTTTGTCTCCCTCCCGTGAAATACCAGTCTAATTTGTCTGATATTAGATTTTTGCATTCTCTTCAGCCCCTCTAACATGCCCGGTTCACGCGTGACAGACATAATTTTGTCGTGCGTATTCTCTTATCCTATTAGAGTTGATTTCAATATGGCGGGAACTTTTTGACAGTTGAATGTGCGACAAACTTTTGTCATAGCCACGATAGCACTGCATGTTACGGGGACTGGTAACATTATTTTTCTATACAACGGTAACTTCTGTTTTCTGTTTCTACTTCTTATTGACACTGGAGAGTCTGTAAGGTTATCTGGTCTAACAACCTAAAGGTGCGCGTAGGCAGTCTGCCTTTTACAAGGGAGCCATCTAAGGCACTGTCCACTTTGTGGAGAGACACTTTTTTACAGCAATAGACTAAGCAAATTGCGCCTTATGAGTAATTAGGACTCTGCTTTCTAAGACGCAACGCGACTAGTCTAGTCTCGCAGTCGCGCGTATGCGGTTCGCCTAATTTTTAATATTTGTCCTCGTTGATTTCAGATTGTTTCTCTCATGCTATATTTATCATCAATCAAAATGAAAAGCGAAGTTTCAAGTCCGGAGAAGCTAGTTTGGTCGTACCTTTTCGACACAAACGTAGGTCAATTTAAAAAAAAGGGCTGCGTAAATTCAAAATTTAAAATCTTAAAGTGCCATATGAATGCGCCCGCCTTCTATGTAACAGGCTGCTTATTAACACTGATACCCCGCGTCCCGCTCCCCCCTTTCCCGCGTTTTGGTTTTACACTATTATCAACACTATTTCTCAAACACGTGAGTAAATTAACAATTACTTGTAGCACAAGTATTAATGTCTCACTTTATTGTACCGCATTTCTTTGAATAGAGATCACCTATTGCCAGTCGTATTTAAATTCTTACATAAACATGTAGCCAGCCATTGATTGCAATGTACAAATACAAATACGCATTTATTGCTTTAGACATAGACATATAAATATAACTTTGGCTCGTGCAGTTATCTAAACATGTGTTGTTTCAACATAACGTCTTGTAGTTATTTGCTTTGAGGTCAGTCGTTCGTGTGACGCGTGCCTAAGTATTAATTAGAAAATTTATGATTGCGGAGATGGTCTTGACGAAATGTTTCTTAATGGGTTTGGCTAAGGCATAGAATATTTTCCAATTAGTGGATCCTAGGCGTGGTTAGACGAGCGTCACTACGCATCGAAAAAAAATGTAAATATATGGGACATTTCACACTGATTATATTATTAGCTGTCTGATACGCATCATAGTACAGGCTCTGACTATTTTGGGGTCAGATTGCCGTGTGTAATTTTTTTTAATTTATCTGATGTAGACACAGAGAAGTTATTAGTATACTATGATGAAATTTGTTTTGTTTGTTATGTATAAGTCCTTCTTTTTAGGGTTCCGTAGCCAAATGGCAAAAAACGGAACCCTTATAGATTCGTCATGTCTGTCTGTCTGTCTGTCTGTCTGTCCGTCCGTCCGTATGTCACAGCCACTTTATTCCGAAACTATAATACCTATACTGTTGAAACTTGGTAAGTAGATGTATTCTGTGAACCGCATTAGGATTTTCTTACAAAAAATAGAAAAAAACAATAATTTTAGGGGGTCGCCATACATAGAACTGAAACTAAAAAAAAAATTTTTCATCAAACCCATACGTGTGGGGTATCTATGAATAGGTCTTTAAAAATGATGTTTAGGTTTCTTATAACATTTTTTTCTAAACTAAATAGTTTGCGCGAGAGACGCTTCCAAAGTGGAAAAATGTGTGTCCCCCCCCCTCTAACTTCTAAAATAAGAGAATGATAAAACTGAAAAAAATATATGATGTGCATTACCATGAAAACTTCCAACGAAAATTGGTTTGAACGAGATCTAGTAAGTAGTTTTTTTTTAATACGTCATAAATCGTAAACCGCAATTTACCTTTCACTATTATTAAAACATCGATCAAAGTCACAACAAACTACAAAAACTTTTATATTATGTTACTGGCTGCTACGGAACCCTTCATGGGCGATTCCGACTCGCACTTGGCCGCTTTTTGCTAATAACACAGGGATTTATTTACCCTAGCTTGGGCACGTATACATTATTTTGCTACAACTGTTATTTTTAGTCTAGATTATTATTTTGTATAATGAAATTTGAAATAAATTATTATTATTAAAGAATACTGTATTGTACGTTTAGTTCACCCTGTAAATAGAACTCGCGACATGTGCTAATAATTTTGAAGAAAATGCCTTAGAATTGTGGATTTTAATCTACACTAGAATCCGTTGGAAGTAGCTCGATAGTGGATGAGCCATACTTTTACTATTCCTGCGAAATTGGCGGCGCGTGCAGTATTTACAAAAGGGCATTGTCTGCGCTGGCGCCGTGGGAAAGGGGCAAGTAACGGGCGCAGACCTGCCGACCCTGGTCATCTACCACCGCAGGCCACACCACAGAGTGGCTGCAGTGTTGCCTACTTCACCCATAGTTTAGTTAGTCTATGGGTCATGCATGCCTGCGATGGGCTTAAAATCTTTGTTGTATTATTTTGTAGTTAGATTTGAAAATGTTACATTAACATTTACATCGATAAAGTGTCCAATTAATCTAAAAAATGTTTAATCTCAAGCATTTGTATTGTAAGTAGTACGAGTATGACGCAGTAATAATTTACTTTCTTTTTTATACTGAAGAATTTGTTTTTCTTTAACTTTACTAAAACTACTTTACTTTACTTTTACTAAACTTTTATTTAGAGACTAGATCTATGACTGGCAACACCGACTAACTCGATCCCAGACCAAACGATGGAGGTCAAACCACTCATTACCGCGGAGGTCAAAGATTATGCGAAGTGACAATGTTTTCGAAACATAATTACATACTAACCATTTTATAATAACTTAATTTGCAAGGTGCAATCAAAGTAATAAATTATTGCGTTAGTTTGGGCGTTGACGATATTGTATTGGCGCGCATGTGATTTTTATTTCCTATGATTAAGTGCTAATAACATTATATGGTACGAGTGTGAAGTAACGCTACGCTCTGCTAGTTTTATTAATGATTGTGAAATGAAATAGCATCATAATTTAGGGTTGTAAATTTAAAAGGCGAGAAAAATCCAAAGTCAAAATTTGTACAAAAATAAATACAATCTATGTGCTTGTCCTCACGTAGTATACCTGCAAATAATAGAACGGGCACTTAGACCCTTAAGATTTGTCCCTTCAATTATGAAATCACGTTTTAATAGATAATAAATATACTTTATTTGTAAAATATTGTTGGGTTTTCAAGTGAAAACCTTGTTTTTTCGATGTCTTTTTGGTATACAACGTGGTCGTTTTTTGGATTAGTATTAATGTTTTCTAAGCCGAGAATTTGTAAATACTCTTGTACCCTACAAGTACAAGAGTACAAATTGATATTCGATATTCCCATAATTCTCGTTTCCCATAAATGGGCGCAGGAAGCATTTCAAGCGAGAACTAGCATGCGTTTATAGGGTACAATAAAAGTAGCAATTAATACAAATATAGCAGTGTAATTGAGCTATTCTAACTAGATAATAGTATTACGTGATGAAAGGTATATGTCAATTGTAATGAGAGTGTAGAGGTATTTTGATAGACTGTCAATCTGGGTTTTAATTTAACCGTTTTGTTGAGGTTTTTATTTATTTTGATTTTTCTTTCAGGGTAAGTAAAAATTTGGATTAAACAATTATTTTGGTAGTAGGTATGTGGCAAAATTTAGTAAATCCTAAAAGGTATAGAAAAAACTTAAAAGCTAAATTAAACACGAATGGCAACATTTTCATTATTTCTTAAAAGCTAGAGATGCAATGCTAGTGTGAAACAAAGTTATGTTACCAAGATGACAAACATTTCACATTTTGTCAGTAAGTAATTAGTACGATGCGGTGACGAGAAGTTTGTTTACAAAGCTGTTATGAAAGTCTTTGTTTTTTATGTTCTGTACATGAAGATTACAAAGTCAGGTTTCAATATACTTTACCCACACTTTACTGTACAAACAGTAAAAGAATACATACGGCATTTTTGAAATCAATAGATCTAAAATAGGTCTTATTGCCAGATGTATATTGTATATTCCAGGAAATTATGACTTAAGGGGGTCTTACATTTCAATAAACTAATGACGAACATGACATAGTGTAAAATTAAAAAAAGCCTTGTGAAGAACGAAATGCGGAAATGTCACCCAATCAATACAACCTTGGAGCATCATGATGACGACAAGAGACGAGGATATTCACGCTTGTTAAAGGTACAGAAGCCAGCAACGCGGCTGTACAGTACACTCGCACTACGAATTTCGACCCTACTGCTACGGAATAACGGCACGGACATGACATTTGCAGTGGAAATCGAGCAGATTGGCAAATCGCCTCGTCACCAAACCTCGGGCCAGTCTTGATTGAACCCTTGTCCCTTGGGTTGGCTTGTATTCGTACTTTTAAGTTTTGGTGTCAATAAAGAATATTTGTTTGTTTGTTTGTTTGTTGTTGGCGCCGATGAGACCTTTAGACATCAGGGTTGGCGCCAATCAGAATTGTATACAACTCCTTGACGCCGCCAAAGGACATCCTTAATAATGTCGTGACAATGCATAAATGACTCTGGGAGAACAAACAATTTAAAAAATTCCATGGATCAAAAAAAGTATGCCGACAAATACAACCACTTATAATTTTGTCTTCATAAGGAAGCTATAAAAAACAAATGAATGCATATTAAAAAGAACAGTAATTACTAATACATCATCCTATTGTTTACCTCTGAACTCTATAGTTACAAAACCCCAGCAACCATTAATTACAACTGTAATATCCAAATTACGGGCGTAATTGTAGGTGAATCTATTTGCTTTTGGTTTTCCCATGACCCGTTCTACATTGGAAATGGCCGTTTTCTCCAACAATTTCGATCTTTACCGTGAATTACTATTATGGCGTCGGTTAGTATGTCAGTCTGTAAGTCAGTCAGGGCGAGCATAGTGCATTTTCCTTTCTATGTCAGCAAATACAAATAGCAAACGGGTCAGTTTGCTAAATACATAGTCACGTTTGTAAGATACCTATTCCGGAGTATTCCGGACGCATTCGGTCACTGAACTGTTAGAACTCTGAAGAAAGTGTTGTACAAATTGAAAAAAAGAAACATTTTATTTATGACGCTACAACACAGGGATCGAAAACTAGATAGCATATTTTTTTTAAATTGACCTATGCTTGTGTCGAAAAAGTACGACCAATCAACCTTCACCAGACTTGCGGGGGAGCGTAGGGCTCTACCCCAGAAAATTGATTGCATGCGTATTTGTTGAAACTGTGAAGAACTTTTTGGAGAAATTGATCGCCTGAACTAAGTTTATTAAGAACTTTAGAAGACAGAAAGAAAGGACCCCGACACAAGGTAAAGTCACGAGTTGCTGGCAGGAAGAGAGAAAGATGAGATCTTGGTTTTGTCTATTAGTGATCGTCTACATGTTTAATTGATAATGATAACTTATTTCTTTATCATGAATTTCCATAGGTCTTTGCAATGCGTTTGCGATTATGCAGGCTTCACATTTATGGTGCTATCAACAAAATTTATTCGTTCTACACCACCATTATGAGATTGTAACCTTCACAAATTTATTCATGAGTACATTTAACTATCAAAATCGTCAGTCGCACAGTAAAAGAGCTATTGTAAATGGGTAATGGCCATTACTACACCTATGCGTGCGTGCACGCACCTCCAGAGGTCAGCGCAATGCGTAGGCGACGTGAATGGACTGCTGTGTGCTACAGACGGGCCGACTGTGAATACACCGCTTTTGCCCATTCACGTAGAGAAAATAATCTCACAATTTCATAAGAAACGTCGTAGCCAAGTGGTAAAACAACAGCCTTACAGAAAGTTTGGGGTTTGAATCCCGTTGGCACCGTCGAACAAGAGATCCGATTGTGATACTTTCTCCTGTTTGGCACTTAAAGCCTTAGGTCCTGCCTACTACTATCTACAGCTGTAGTTGTTACACAAGCCACGTAAGAAACCCTTAGGTGGCTCAATAATTCTGACACCAGGGACAATCAGGTCGGTCAATTACCTTCTAACCCACACGAATAAGTAGAAAAAGAACCTCACAAGATAAAGCGACATGTGTTTATAGACAACCAATGCATGCATATGGATAAAGTATAGACCGAACTAGATGGCATAGCTGCTTACTTGCTTGGCAAGTTGAGGGTCAATGTTATGGTTTAAATTTTACGTTTGCTAGCGATAGTAAAACTTGATAATTGGAAAGGCGGTGTCGGTTTGTGGTGTTCCTTTCAGGCCTTTATGTCTGTAGTGTAGGATTTTACAACCATTTTATTTTCTTCTCTACTGTTTGTTAGAATTCCTTTATCGTTGAGTATTTTGTCTCATACCACTTCCGGTTAAAATTATCTTGTTTTGTATTTTGATAATAGTATATCGTTATTATAGATGTCATCTTATTAACTCCGTCACTATTTTGTTACTATTTTTAGTTATAGGTACTTTGTTCTACAAAAGTCTAGATTGTTATAGTCAAAGTTTCTCGGAGAGTTACTTAGTCACTGATCACAGTTTCGTTTCTCTATTTTTGTATTCAGTGCGGTTATATGACTTATCATTTATTTTGTATTTAATTTTAAACGACACATTTATTCTTCTGATCATTCATTTCTCGACTTCCATTACTTGACGTCCTTTATTCTCAATTTGAAATTGCTCATGATATTTTTTGCTTCTTGTTATCAACTCAATGTACCCGTTAAATACAAGGGCATGATACCTTCCGCTGTAAAATTAAAATGAAGGTAACCGCACTCATAATGCTATAATTACTGCCATTAATGAGATCCTTGCCTATTTATAAAACCCTATGTTTTAATTGTACAGATTCCATTTTATATAGTGCCATAATCAGCCTTCTTAAGGTGTCAAGCTGAATGTTGGATGACACTACCGTATATGGCGTTATTACTATCGCTTATGACCACGTAATTGGTCCACAAAGCTGCGATGTACAGCAATTTGATTACCATTTTCGTCTAAAGATGAGGGTTCTAAGTTTAGAACGCCCTTGGAAAGGATACTTGATTGTTAATGATGTCATAAATATTATAAGTATGGAGGCTTTTATTAAAATTATCTGTTGTTAGAACTGTTCTTGGTAACTCCCTATAAAGAATAATTGAAAGCCATTTGTCACAATCAGAGGTCAATAAATAAATAAACCCACGGGATGATTAAAATTGTGATATATTGCACGAATGGGAAATTCAATGCTTTGAAATCATAATTATGTTAATTTGAATTCGAATTTCACGACTTACATAATTTTTTTTTCATTTATTTTTATTGTTTTGTGATTTAAGATTCAATCAGTCTTTCTGTCAAATAGGGTCTTAGTAAAATCTTTTGAATTGGAATGAGTGTTTTTGGAAATAGGGCTTAAAAGTTAAAATTTTTAGAGCAAAGCACTACTTTACCAACTTTGTGTAAAAATTAGATATCTTTTGTAATGACCAATTTATTATTCCAAATGACATAAAGACAACAATGAAATCTCACTGTAAGCATTTGCTTTAACATGGAATGAGGGATAACAGAAAGGAACTTCACAAATCGAATCAAACGCGCATTTTATTTTTAACCCATAGAAAAGGAAGTGTGGCCATTCTATCCCAGTGTAAAACACAACATGTACAAACAATCCATTAGTATGTGGCAACATCCTCTCGTGAAACTAATTCAGGGTATTTGGCATTAATAGTGAAGTCAATCGCGGGCAATCGAATGTTGGCGAAATAGTTAAACGAAGTGGCTTCTTGCCACTGTTGCGCAAGCGCATCTGGCCAATTGCGGCCCATCGCGCACTGATTGAATGTCCTGCGTCGTACTTGGCTTCCTTCTTGTACTTTGCGGTTGTGGTACTGTTTTTGTTTATTGTCATTTTCTCAGTACAATAATAAATAGCAGAAGTGTTTAGGTACGCTTTTTTATCGCAGGTAAAATTTCGTCTCTTTTAATGTATCTGATGGTAACGACGACCATTTCCATCTAATTCTGTTGTGTCGATGGCTACATATTAACATGGCCATCGACATAACAGAATTTTGAATATATCTATAATAAAATAATAGAACTCCACCGACAAGAGCCGGCTCGGATGAGCAATTAAAAACGAATATAGTGGTTCAAAATTATCAGTTTTAACTAATTTAATTGTTATCTTGGCGGTGAGATTCATTCCATTACTTCAATCACCAGCCTGTTTAGCATCGATAATATGTTGTCATATTGACGACATCATTAAGTGTCATTAATTCATTAATTTTAAATTGTTAAATTTATAGATATACAGGGCGTCCCACGGCGATGCCACATGGAGGGAAAGTACCTTAAATATTGTAGATAGAACATTTTACTGAAAGATGACTTTATTTTATTTCTAAAAACTATTAAAACTGCGTTCATACATTTTTTAATAATTACATGGTTGAACCGGGAATCGAACCCGCTATACGAGAAATAAAAATATCCTGTAGTTTTATCATACCGATCGAAAGGCTTCATCATAAGGGTTATTTTTTGCTAAATAACATAGTGTCAGAAATAAAAGGAAGACTATGTATTTTAACATTTTTAATACAAAATTTATCAATTTTATTAATACGCTGTTGAATACAAAGTCGCACTCTTTTGATTATTTCACTACCTGTCTTTAAAACTACGCGACGGATTTTGATTTTAATAGATAGACTGATTCAAGAGGAAGGTTTATATGTATAATACATGCATAATATACTAAAGGATAACCCACAATAACCATTTTCCCGTGCGGAGCCGGGGCGGGTCGCTAGTAACCCCATGCATTAAAAAAATCTCGGCGCCCACATCAAATGTTAAAATTTATGATCTTTCTTTTATTTCTGACACTATGTTATTTAGCAAAAAATAATCCTTATGAAGGAATCTTTCGATTGGTATGATAAAACTACAGGGTGTTTTTTTTTCCTCGTGTAGCGGGTTCGATTCCCGGTTCAACCATGTAATTATTAAAAAATGTATGAATGCAGTTTTAATAGTTTTTAGAAATAAAATAATGTCTTCTTTCAGTAAAATGTTCTACCTACAATATTTAAGGTACTTTCCCTCCATGTGGCATAGCCGTGGGACGCCCTGTATACACACAGCAGTTCATTAATTCTTTCATCAATTCTATAGGTATATGGGTTAGGAAGTTCAGTACCTGTAGTGCAGTCCGACATTCTATCTCACTGACACATTTACAATTGTTTTCCGAGCTCACTGTAATCTATAACGTTTTACAGCTTACGAAACGTGAACGGCGAATATATGAGGATATAATTTACCTCTGTCACCTTATCTATTGTTCCACTTTAACACCTGTCTTCTTACACAATGCCTTCTAGATCTCGAGATTTGCCTGTTTCGTCTGAGTAATGCTCTTATCTTGACAGAGTGGTAATACTTTCATATATAACCGTATTTGAAGTGCTTCACCGAATGTGTATCGTAAGTTTTGCAATTTTAAAACATATTTGAACAACGTATCATATCAGAATGTTAAAAATGTATGGAATGTAATCTAAACCTTGAAATGTTACGAGATTTTTCTTTTGATTTATCAAAAATAAATATAGCTATGATAAAATAAATCTACCAATGGAGGAGTAATACATAAAAACGTACAAAAGATATGTATCAAGTATCTGAAGAACTTATGAACTGCTCAAAGCATTTGGTGGTTCAGGGAGCCTCACTAGATATTGGGTAGAATACGATGGAAGACGAGCATAGTATTAAAAATAAAACTAGACATTCAAATTTAACTGTCGTCCAGAAACGTTGATTGTTGTCAAACATAATCAATATAAACGTTGTCTGGTGGCCTGTGGGTCGCTCAGGGGAATCAATTGCAATAGTCTAGTCGCGACCACCGAGACATAGCGAGCGGGTATCGTCACAAGTGGAATCAAGTTTATGCAAATTTGATTGCTTCGGCATCTGCGTCTAGTCTTCTTATTGTGGCGTTAAATAGTTTCATTAAAGGGAGAGATCTCGGACCACCTGATGGCCTGTTTCTGTTGCGTCGCAAAATATTTACTACGTCATTTTAGTTTCATCGAGAGCTTTTAGAGATTTGGTTGTTTATTTAGATTTCATTTCCTTTCAATAGTTTTGATTGCATTACCGATCACTAATGTGGTTTTTGAATGTTTGGATACGGTCAATACAGCTTGTAAAAGTCCAAAAATAACAAAATGTTTTATAAATATAACATTCTTGACCGCGTAAATCCAATCACTTTGAAGAAGGTTTTATTTGGTAACGTAACAACGTCGTTAAATGCTCGGAAAATATTTACGGTACGCCCTTTAAATACGCTCTCTTTGAACTCGGGTATGTCCTGAAATCTTCAGGATCAAACAACAGAGTAACGATGTTAGGATTCGTCATAAGAGTACTTGGTGTCATGGGTTTGAATACCTGTTTGAGAAACTTAATGAATGAAAATCTGAACTGCTGAAGAATAACATCAAAAGAACAGATATCGCAAAATTAGCTAGTCAATGAGACTATATATTCTAGTTAATAAGACCTTCTATTCTTATCGCAATAAAATAACATTAAAAATTTTCTTGTTTCACACGCAAGGTGATACTGTTATAAAATACTTGTTTAATGGATGTTTTTTCGTATGAATAACATCAGCTACAATATCGTTTTTAAATGCCTCCTTATACATCGAATCAATCATGTTAAGCCCTTAGAGCCTTGACACGTCTGTAGCAGCAGCGGCGCTGCAGCGGTGTCGCAACACATGGCAACACCGGCGCGTGGGCAGCGGTCACTACTCCGGGTGCGCCCACGCAGCCACGGGACTCGAGATGGAGACGTTGGTCGTTGAAAGTTGGACAGAGCGAAGGCCGAGACGTTTGAGATGTCTATTTCAATTAATTGGATTTTCTAGAAAACGATTTCTAGCTTGTTTGTTAAGGAACATCAGGAGACTGTAAAGAAATAAGAAGTAATAGGTATCTACCTCGACTACCTAAAAACTTTGAATTATGTAAAATGTAATAAAAAGGTCCTTCAATTCGACTCAATTGATGATGATGAAATTAAAGATGCTTATGGATGCTACAGAACGTGGACAGCTCTTGATGCGACGCTTCTCAGTCATGTAGTTCTGGTGACAGTGAACGAAGCATTATTCCAGCATCATAACTGCTTGCAAGATATCCACTGTTATCGACAATGGGATTCCGCGTGGCATAAAAGAATGTTATCCGAAACCCTGTCTAGGAAATGAAACGTGTCCGTGGATGTAGTAAGGATATTCAAAGGAGTAATTTGAGAAAAGAACATTCTTGTTTAGAATTTTCACCTTCAAATTTAGACAAACGGTAAACCTCAAGCGATGATGAAATGAAACATAGTGATGCGCACGCGGTTCACAGAGTAACGAGGGGCGATAATGACCGGGCCACAAATTGAATACTTCGTAAAATGCCGCGCGGTAATTCGACGTTAACGACCGTTTTCATACACACACTCATTTACTCTGATTGCTTGTTGAGTTTAGGGGTTTATTGTAGTGTAGAATTATATTTAATAGAGTTAAGCCCTAATAGAATTACGGTACCTACTCTACCACTGTGCTAGATATTTTACACCAAATATACGAGGAAGTCCTCAGTTTTAAAATTTACACTATCTTTATTTCTTTCTATTATTCTTTCTTAATTCACCTCAATAATTAACTGCAGATTTAATTCAATAGTCATCAAATGTTTTCAGAAAACCTCCGATGAAAACATGTTCATGAGATTATTCCTTATATAATATAAATAAAAGATTATTCCTTGGTTTCATTTACTTCCATTTTCGAATCTTCTTTTTTTTAATATGCGTATGTTTCGGGTTATAACGAACACCAATTTATAAACACCCCACTGATAACAAGAATCCATTATAGTAACGATATTATATTATTTTCCTAACGGGTTGCCCAAATTGTTCACGGCGCACATAGGGGTATTTGAGCCAAAAACTTGGACATTGGTCGAAAGTAACGAAATTGAGATTTCCTTTACACAGTTAATGAAAATCACTGACTGATTGTTCAGGTAATCAAAAAATATTTATGTTTCGATAAAAAGTGTAGAGAATTTTTGTCTATCGCCTGTAGTTTGAGTGCTTTGTTAAATGGTTTTATAGTTATGTCTACATAACAAAATGTAACACCGGTTATGTGAAAAACTATTCAGTACAAAATATTTTAGGTTTTTTGTTTGGTAGTAACAATATTTTGAATTTGCGTAACTACGTTTTTCGACATTATGATTTATTTCACTTGGTTTCGAGTCAAAAGCCTAAAAGTTCATTGCCCCACCTTCCCCCACTGATTTTCTTTTTTTATTTAGTAGTCGAAATCGTCTTCTTTTGTTTCGTTAAAAAACTAGCTGCCAAAAAGTGCCAATAGAGTATATGTATATTTTTATTTCAGTTTCGAATTTTACCAAACAAATTTAACTTTGCGGTTTTTTTAGATTTCATTTTGATTTTTACTTACATTTTCTTATGGGGTGAAAAATATGACGCGGAAATATGTATTTCACATTAGCAAGGAATAGGGAGACCTAGATTTCTCAAAAAACTTGATGCAGTGGAGAGTAATAATATTAATAAATTATTTTTGACCAAAACCAAAAACATGAATTTTCTTTGCAAATTTTCACGTTTGTAATCTGAGTGTAGGTAGGTTCCTACATTTCCAATTTAGGATACTTCTAAAAAAATACAAAATTCTTTTACGGACGACCAACAATTTGATTTTTGCGGCTGAATGGAATTTATAAGATTTATTTTTAAAGATTAAGGTGATTAACAACCTATTGTTGTTTTAAAAAAAATATCTTTTGTTCTTTTGGAGTATTGCCTCCTGAACTTACTTACACTCAGATTACAAACATGAAAATTTGCAAAGAAAATTCATGTTTTTGTTTTTGGTCAAAAATAATTTATTAATATTATTACTCTCCACTTCATCAAGTTTTTTGAGAAATCTAGGTCTCCCTATTCCTTGCTAATGTGAAATACATATTTCCGCGTCATATTTTTCACCCCGGAAGAAAATGTAAGTAAAACTCAAAATGAAATCTAAAAAAACCGCAAAGTTAAATTTGTTTGGTAAAACTCGAAACTGAAATAAAAATATACATATACTCTATTGGCACTTTTTGGCAGCTAGTTTTTTAACTAAACAAAAGAAGACGATTTCGACTACTAGATAAAAAAAGAAAATCAGTGGGGGAAGGTGGGGCAATGAACTTTTAGGCTTTTGACTCGAAATCAAGTGAAATAAATCATAATGTCGAAAAACGTAGTTACGCAAATTCAAAATATTGTTACTACCAAACAAAAAACCTAAAATATTTTGTACTGAATAGTTTTTCACATAACCGGTGTTACATTTTGTTATGTAGACATAACTATAAAACCACTTTAAACTCATATAAAATAAAAATAAAATGATAACACTTAAAATCGCTCGTACGCCGTTACTGCACGTACATTTAATAAAGCACTCAAACTACAGGCGATAGACAAAAATTCTCTACACTTTTTATCGAAATATAAATATTATTTGATTACCTGAACAATCAGTCAGTGATTTTCATTAACTGTGTAAGGGAAATCTCAATTTCGTTACTTTCGACCAATGTCCAAGTTTTTGGCTCAAATACCCCTATGTGCGGCGTGTCGAATGAAGACCGCTTCCCACGACCGATTTGATTTATATACAGCTTAATTTGTGATTTTTAACACTTGTTCAAATTGAAGTTTTTATACGGCGACGACATGTCTTACACAAGAAAATAAAACTTAATTGTACTCATTTGTTTTTCTTTTTTGTTTCAGGTAAATTTATGGATATCAACGTAGTTTCTGAAATAAGAGTAAGACAGTAGAATATATTTTGAAAATGTTAAAATTCTAGAGACGATATTTGATCAAACATTAGATAGAAAGTGAGAATACTAAAGAAGGTAATTTTAACAATTTCTATCAAGGTATAAATAATAATACAGTTTACAATAATAAAATATTGCATTTCTTACCGAAATAATTCAAATACAAATACCAATAACGACGCAATTGAAAACACGTGACTTAAATATGAATCATATAAGCCATTTAGAGGTCTTTCGCATGAATTTTTTTTCATTAAAACCAATAAATCAGGTACGTTTTGATTCGGGTCCACATTAAATTGCGTGTGGGCGATATCTGACAATCGAAGCTGTTGCCAATTTGTATGTGATTGGGCAAAAAATGTACTCCCGTTTTGGTGAAGACATAATTTGGCGAGCGTGACTTTAAAGATATTAATCTGGATGCTGTAAAAAAGTGCTTAACTAAATTTTAGCTGACGGTCATTAACTTGCCAAATATGTAGCGGTTTAAGTTGGTGAACAAGGATTATAAGGTGGTACTATTATAAAGTAGGTACTTAATCTAAATGAAATAGCAAGTACTTGCTACATACAAACATCTAAAGATGTGCCCATAGATGAAATCAAAACTTTCAATGAATATTTGAGTAGTTCCACTTGAAGGCAATACTAATGTTAATTATTACAAATTCTTTTTAACACTTTGCCCCATTGAGACTGAAAAATAGAGAATTATTTATAAACATGTTAGTTCAGGTCACCACCGTATTACTTATTTATTAATAGTTTTGAATGGTGTTTGGAATATGCAATCCAATGTGCAATAAGAATTTTTTTCTGACTTCTATAGGCAATGTTTACCATTTAAAAGCAGATAAGTTTTGGTAAATAAATAGAAAATAATGTTTATAGCAATATAATTAATTGCGAAAGCAGCACATTTCTGTTCGCTAATTATTTAAGGCTACCAGATTAAATCGACGGATAAAATCAAGTATTAGAATAAAATCAAACAGTTAACGAGCCACTAGTGAAGTATTAAATGCGCTTGCGCCGCAATAAATATGTTATTTTAATGTCCTCCTGTCAGTTCGCACCTTAAAATACTCTCGCGCGAATCTCTCCAAGCATTTATTGCTCTTTGTCTTATATCTCTAAAATCTCCGCGCTATGCACTCCACAATTTATTGAGTAATTAAATATCTACAATCAGAATTATTATCCAGCATATTTCTGTACGAAAATGTTCTGTATATTTTAGCAATGTCTCTTGCAGTTATATTGAATGTTTTTCTTGTTATTCAAATCCAAAAAAATGCCTGGTGAAATTTTATTGGTCTATATTGTGGAGTAATAATTTTGAACAATCCTGGACTTTGGATCCGCCTGTAGTCTAGATACTCATCAGCAGTTTTAGTTCAGTGATTGCCCCGTGGTTCCCGGCTTAGAACTGGACTAACACAACTTTTCCTATCGTTGTCATACGACGTGACTCTAAAGAAATCCATCCAGAAATGAAATGTAGCTTTCACCTTTGTTATGACCAACAACTGCTTTCCCCTACCCACATTCTAGGCGTGGGGTTTATGGCACCAACTCCCTTCCAATGGAGAGCCCTAGTCCAGCAGTGGACTATTGTTTGATGTAGTAGTAGTAGTTTTGGTTCACAGCATTACCAACTTCACCGACTAAACTAAGTAATGTCGATAAAATTGTTCATCTTTCGTATTCACGAGTACATAGGGAAATCAAGGCTGTTGTGACTGCATGTTTCGACAAGGTACCGAAAAGGGAGTTGACCATACTTGAAGAAGTCAATGTTCTTGATACACTAGGGAAAGTTTGTCCGTAATTCGATACTGAATAAGTTGATCGATGGGTCGGAACTTGCCCCTTCACCGCGTTATCTCCGGAGCTTGCACGGCTTCCCTGCATTCCGGCGCTCGCGTTACAGTATACCGCCAGGAATTTGTCATCGGCTTTCACTTTCCATATTAGAACATCGGTTCAAAGAACTCGATTGTGTTTATCAACTCGCGCCCGACAGGAATGCTCGCCTCGACAACCTTAATGAGCTATAAATTCGATATTATTGAGCTGAAATTAAAGTCTCGAGCGTCGACCGCTGCGCGCGCGCCGCGCCGGGCATCTCATTCATGCGAAGGCCGGCGGAAAATAAACGTGGAACGCAACAAAACACCGCCGCCGCCGCTACTGTTTCCGTTATTCTAATTTTAAAATCACATACACACCGACCATACACATCCGCGCAGGAAATCGAAAGTGAACTCTCTTCCAAAGAAATTGAGAACGATGTTGACGCAGTGCAAAAAAAGCTCTCCGCGGGGGACGCATCACAATGGGCGAGATATTCCGCGTTGCGCATGATTCACGATTTATGCTCGCCGCTTCAGCGCTTTACTCAGACGTACTACAGACGCCACTACAGGATCTTGAAATTTTGCCAATGGGTGTTTCTCATGACGCGATTATCGTAAAATTGAACGTCCGCGCTGGCAGTGACCCATTTGGGGGGGAGGTCGCGGTCGGGGATCCTCGCATTAGCGATAACCGTCGCATAACCGTCTATTAAGACGGTTTGTGCGCGCGGGGTCATCGGCTCTTTCGCGAACATATTCCACCGTTATTTCGCGTTTCTTGAGATAAGCGGTTAATTTACGGCGTCTTTGATGTGAGCAGAGCTGAAGTGGGCGGAATACGAAATATCCCGCGACGTCCTGCATTGTCGCGTTTACTGTTAGCTCGGGCGATTCGCACAAAGGGCTGCTAATGCGGGTTTCGTGTCGCGCGAGCAAGACAATGCGGAAGGGGATTGCCGCGCGAGCGCAACCCAAGCGACTGATATGGAGCGCCCGCGCCTCACGTCACGGCTTCAACTGCTTTTACAAATGCTCTTTTTTCAAATGTCTTTGTTTACCCGTAAGGTACATACCTTCCTAAAATATAGGTACAAAGATATTCAGATAAACATCCCTGTATAATGTAGTTGCCTGTTGATCGCGTTTGTTTGTACACTGGTATCAAAGAGTACTCTTCGTAACTTGGCCAAGCTACCTTGTCCTTTTAATCTAAGTTATCAAAATCTAGTTCGACTGATAAAGTTTTGAGAATGCGATAGTGAATTGCATCCATCATATAGCAGCGCAGCACAGCCGCCTTGCGCGGGCGCATCGTTATCGTAATATCCATTTCCGCCGATATCATTCACTCCGCCTCCCGGTGCGTCAACCTCGCGAATGATTTATAACCCCTCATTATCTGTCGCCATTAGATGTTTTATAGCATAATCGAGATCGAGACAGCAAGTTGGAAACCTCCAGCCAGCCCGACAATTACCGTGAAACCCATGATCTATGGCTCGCTGACCAATTAACAGGGACTGCATTAATCACGCGGCTGTCTTCGATAATTTCCCCAACTTGAGACCTGATGATATTATCTTTGGCCTTGCAATCGGTTCTGACACTTAAACTTTAAATTAAACCTATTTTAAAATGATTCTGTAATTTCAAGATCTTGGTCATCTATAGTATGCAACTTTAAAGGTGAACCTAATGCTGAATTTTTACTAAATTCCTAAAATTTACAATGTTGCTCATAACATTAACTACAGACGAAGTAAATATTGACTGTCTAGTAGTCTAGTAAAACCAATAAACAAGGTCGAAATTACATATGCGCGTGGCATAGCAACTCAACACAAACAAAATTGCAGCCATTTCACCGAAGCTAGTTATTAGTTTTTATTATAAAGCATATCTGGCGGCGCGGGCGCAGTAGGCGATTAGTCGCCGGCCGCCCGGAGCTTAATCGCCTGTTGACAAAACATTAATTGCTTCAGATTGCTATCGGCTGCCGACAATGACAAACGTTCCTCGGTCAGACACGAATTGCTAGCAATTTAATCGTGCGCCGATATTGATTTGTCTTTTGGATCTGGTATTTATCTTTGTAGTATATAGCTTGCAACCTAGTTGTCGACAAAGGCTCGTCTTTCTTGATCTACTTCAATGAAAGTAGCCTGTGTTGTGTTAATATTGTCTCTTTCTGTTTCAGCATCAAGAGTCTGGATCTTATTATTTTCCTTAAAGTTCTATAAAGGCTTGGAAAGATATTAAAATGTAATGTCTTATCTATTTATTTCAAATTAGAACTTACAATTCTATGTGTCTTTAACATACTGTATTCAGTAGGCTATTGTCATTATAAAGAACTTTGATGTTCCTCTACAAAATATGTTAACCCACGACATTCTAACTTATGTCTGTCGCCTTCCTACTCTTTTGTCACCAGACGCCTCCATTTGTCACTAGTTGACTTGTCGTTTGCTTCAACCAATAAAATAAAGAAATGGGACACCCTAGTCTCGTAAATATACTGAGTTAGAGGGAAAGTGCAGTGTCTGCCGCCAGACAGAGGTGTGGCGATGTGTGTCCGTAGTCTAATTGCTCCTGTAGGCAACATTTCAAACACCCTCAGTGTACCTAGGGCATTAGAAACCCCCGCTAATGCTTTCCGAGGAAAAGTTACACTTTCCTTCAACAGATAATAAATTAAACGAACTGTTTGCTACGGACGTCTGTTTTGCTAGGTCTGTGTCGTTAAGCTGAGTAATGATCACTTTAGCGCGTTTCCGTGCTGCTATTTTCTGTTAAATGTTTATGTCAATATGTCAATTGGTAATGTTTTAGTTTTATTGCGTCTATATTTCTTACTAAGAAATTCGCAATGGATATTCCAGACCATTATTGCTTTTGCAGACCAATCTGTAATTACTTGTTTTTGGCATTACAGATCATAAATAACTAAGGAGTAAGCATTTTTCTTCAACACGCTTCTAAAGAGATGGTGACATTTCCCGGAAAGTGTTCAGCTCAAGTGTTGCTACATCTAAAAAACCTATAGCAACATTTTGTAATATCAATTTACGCGTAAAACCACGATTTCGTTGTGCGATACGAAAATAGTTTATTGAATGCGAGTGTTTTTGTGGCTAATTTAATAATGTATGTGTCAATAGTGGGCAAAAAGTGTAACAACACCCGCGTTGACATAACAATGGCTGCGTTTGCGCAGACAATGGCGCGACCTTGCGCTCCTTCCGATTGCTCTCGAAACGTATTGATCGATTTGGTACTGCTTTTTCTTCTAGTAAAACTCAATATTCTTTTTTGAATGCGTAGATTTCGTAAGTGAGTGTTGATAGAAACAGAAATACCAAAATAACGTAAGAGACTTCTTCATGTTTTTGGCATCATTGTGTGAATTGTGTTGTCCAGCAGTCTTTTAATTCTAAACACTTCTACAGTCTATAACGATCCGCTTCTGGGTCAAGTTTTTCACGGGAGTTCTCCAATATACCCTATACTTGGCAGCCGGTTTTGGGATCGAGATGTTGTTTGTTACACATGCAAATAGCTGACCATTGCCTAGAGATTGTATGGAGCCAATGAAGAATTGGATTGTTGGATTTCTAATCCGGGAACTACACGGCCAGTTGACCTAGCTAATATCAAACACAACATTCTCCAATAGCCCCAGGGCTTACACCACGAAGGTTGCATTGTGCTTAACTGTATCAAGGGTCGAGAGTGCATATCAGATTGCGGAGTAGAAAGCGAGTCCGCATATGGCGGCGCGGGCGCAGCGCTCGTGAGGTCACTCGATACAAGATCGCATTCACTGGAAAGCAGTAGCTCTCAACATTTTTCTGAACCCAAACCACGTAATATAATTTATAATCTTATTTCGTCTTGTACTAGGACTTCCAAGATTCAGACTACTCAAGTATCTGGGTCGGAGTACCACAAAATAAAAATACAAGTTAAAAGCATCTTACAAAAACCTTATAATAATATGAAAAATTTCAAAAGACATTTTAAGACATCCTTCTTTGTTTTATTTTCTTTAACTAGGAAGGAACGATCTATCAAAATGGAGGGTATTTTTGAATTTAAAATTGGTGTTGCCAACCAGCTTTTTGAGATTTAATCTGATGTACATTTAGTGTAGGATTTTTGGATCATATTAAGGTTGGGCACCACTGCTGTAAAGGTTGCCGGGAGAAAGTGGCGTATGCGCATCTCTTTGTCTGCAGACCAGTTCCGCGGTCTCACTGACCACCGCAGAGCATGCTGCAGTCAATGTGGGACCGAAACACGATCGCCATTGTCACATTTTCGCCGGTGCTGCAAACTCTAAGCGTGAAAAATAAAAATTGGCGATGAACTAGGATTTAGACATACTTACTCTATTTATGTTTTTTTCCTTCATGTTAAATAGATCTACTAACGTATTTTAGTAATTTTTTTGCATCCCCATTACACAGCATTAGTAGGGTCGTCAGGCTATTTATTTCTACTTACCCAAAATCTCTATTAGGGAAGTGTCCTGGGAAAAAAGTAATCGATTCTAATTAATCCCTTTGTTAGATTATCGAAAAAAATTTAACACGTATTTTTTTTTTTTCAATTTGACGAAGATTTACCGAATCAAAATGTATGAGAAGGGTACTATGACGTCACTTGTTTCGTACAATTTGTATGGCGGCGTGTCGTTACTGGAAATTTCAAAGTGCTGTATCGTCGGCATTTTTCGTTTGCCAGACGAAAAAAAAAATACGTGTACATTATTTTTTAGTAATCTAACTGACGGACTAATTAGATTTTTTTAGGACACTTCCTCATTGACACCACAGCAGTTTGCAGCACTCTTTTCGCCATATTGTATAGTATTGTCGTAAAAGATGTCGGATGTGGAGCGATGGCCTTGCTCGTGGCGCTTTCTTTGCGTGCATTGTGCTCACTGCTTCTCACACAACCACTGAATGAGGAGTTGCTTTAATTGGACGTCAAGCTTAATAGCACCTATCGCTCTTGCGTTTGTTTCTGAGAGGCGAAGAATGTAAATTAACTTTTTATGCGGAATCTCGACTGAGATAACGCTTGTCTCGGTGTGATACTGTTGTTAGTCTGTGGTTTACATGGGAAATTCCGTTTTCAAGTTTAATTGGTTTTGAATAGGTTGGCTCTAACTTTAACTAGTTCTCTCAGTGTTCCGGATGTATGGTGAAGGGCATGTAAACCTAGGTCGATCTTTCTTTACATGCAAATTATACACTTTTCCTTCCAACATATTGTGGATAGATTTATTTGGTATTATGTGACTGATCATAAGTTATGTGATGCATTTGCGTGTAATTGGTTTCTGGAGATGCAATGTTTCCCAATTTCCTCCTAGACGTTCAGCAAAACCGCTTATAAAATCAAATTTATGTCGCGACATGTGATAGATAATTTTCAATCCACGTGTATCTTGTTGATATGGTTTATAAAATGTAATTTAGAGAGATAACTTTGTTTGCTCTTTATTACATAATTAAATTGCATTATTTTATTTTGCATTTTATACCGTTTAAGCTATGAAGAGACATCTATCATTTACAGTACTTTAGTTTCTGGTCGAAATTGAATATATATACCTAGTTCCTCTTGAATATGGTTTATTTTATATTATGAAACTAATATATTTTGTATTGTAATGAATGATCAGTGGACGCTAAAGGGTCATTTTGATGCGTTAATCATTTTGAATACCCGGTAACTGTCCAGATGGCTGGCTAGATTGTACTTTAACTCAAGCCTGGAAAGCGGAGTTATTCAGTTATCTCGGTATCGGAAGTCGGGATCTTAATAGCCCTGACAATATAGACTACAGGCCCGTGTTAAAAAAATTATGGGTCATTTGAACCACCAGATGACCTATATAGAACGATATAAGAGCATAAAATAATAAGATTCAGCATTATGCCGTCACTTGTAAGCTGTCCAACTGAGTGCAGGTGAGAATTCAAAAGTAGGTAGGTAGAGTGAGTACATTTTGGTCATATATTTTTGTACGGCATTCTTACCATCGATAGATCCATGAAAAATAATAAGAAAACGCGTAGTGCCGTAAAAAAATGGTGCGCCAAAAAGTCGGTTTTTATTTTTATTTTCCGACAATTACCAGGGTGAATTTGGTCATTTAATTTTGTACGGCATCAGTTTCATACTATTTCAATACTGCTTCTAATCCATTATTTCGCAACGCCGTACAAAAATCATGCGACAAGGGGAAAAAGCCGAGGGTTGCAACCCCCTTTCTTTCACCTGCACTCAGTTGGACAGCTTACAAGTGACGGCATAATGCTGAATCTTATTATTTTATGCTCTTATATCGTTCTACATAGATCATCTGGTGGTTCAAATGACCCATATTTTTTTTAACACGGGCCTGTAGTCTAATAGGCCGTCCCATTAGTACTCAGACTGGTTCGCCAACATGCTAATGTAAGGGATATCTGTGCAGACACGTATTAAGGACGTTTGTTGCCTTCAAAGTTTGTATCTTGAGTTACGTACGAGGAATCTCAGAAATCACGTGGTTCATTATGTGGCTCATATGGGTCTCCCTCCAGTTATAGGGCGGTCTTAAGATTCTCAAAGTCAAAGTATATTTTTGTTTACTTTGAATATTTTACATCCCTTAGTTAAGTCACATTTTCTTTTCTGGCGAGTTTAAAAATCTTTACTGTCCGTGGAACAGAAGATACTCCTTCTAAATTTATAAGCCTATGTCTACTTGTTTCGTTGTGGCGATCTTTGGGGGAGGCCTTTTTCCAGCAACGGACGTCTTTCGGCTGAAATAATGATAAACTACCGCTTGGCGTATTATTTATCAATTTTGCTACTCATTTTGATAACCTAATTTTGAAAATTGACACCTTCATTTGACACCTTTTGTAATGCAAAATACAACGACTTTGTAATGAGTCGATTAGAAAATGGTACTGAATGAGCATTATAACAATAACATTAATAACAGCAGCCGCATAATAATAGCTTGTAATAAATAGATTTATTTATTTACTATGTTAATTAAAAAAGAGAGACCGTTGTCCTGTAGCCGGCCCTGTAATAGTTACACAGTGGGACCCCGGAAGCGGTGTCCTTCGTGTACATCTGTCATTGACTGTTGCAATTCGCAAAACACGGCGTAACCGTTGGACGAAGGCTATACTTTTTGCAAGGAACGCGGTCTTGCAATGTCCAGGTGTTTTTAAGTTATTGAGGCATATGTTCACATTAAACTTAGTTCATTTTTAACCCCGACGAAAAAGAGGGGTGTTATAAGTTTGACGTGTGTGTCTGTCTGTGGCATCGTAGCTCCTAAACGGATGCGCCGATTTTGATCTACTTTTTTTTGTTTGTAAGGTGTCACAATCGAGAGTGTTCTTAGCTATGATACAAGAAAATATCTTCAGCCATTTGAAGATTATCAGCTCTTTCCTAGTTGTTGAAAGGATAAGTAACGGTTTTGTGTCGGGGGTTATTAATGTTATTAGTGTTATTGGTATTAAGTATTCTGTCTTTGACTGGCCCGTAGCCTAATTGGTAGTGTGTCTGCCTACTAAGCACAGGGTCGCGGGTTCGAAACCCGCCCAAGGCAAACATTCGTGTGATGAGCACTTGTGGCTGGATGTTGTATATTTATATTTATGTATGTTTATCAGCTGTCTGACAACCTTAATACAGGCTCTGTCTAGTTTAAGGTCAGATGGTCGTGTATAAGATATCCCCACATGTTTGTGATATGATTAATTTAATTAGTTCAACCGTTAATTTAAAGTTTAATTTAAATAGTACTTCTGAGTATAACCACATAAAAATTTTTTTTTTGTCGATACAGAATGAATACCTATATTTTTTTGTTTCGCAGTTCCTTATTCTTCTTCGTATCGTTTACGTTTCCATGATAGGTACTAAAGAGATTTGTTGTTTATTATAAAAAATAATACAAAAGGTACCTCTCTCAATTTAGTTGAGCAAATTAAAATCTATTGCATCTTCTAATTCAACTGTTGTTGTTGCACTTTGCACTACATCCGTTACAACAATTATCTGTCTGTATTATGCAATTATTACTCAATACTAATATTATTGTCCATACACCTGCGATCCACCTATCATATCCACATCCTTAACCAAGCACAGTCATGTTTATAATCACAACAATCCTACACACCAACACACGAAATGTTACTAAACAATACTCTATGATTCACAGGCATAAAGTACCTAGAAGTATAAGTTTTATATAGATGGATCGTGTCGCGAATGTTAGTCAAAGTCTTGAACTTGAGATAGAGGTTTGAGTCACCCTTGTTAGTCACAGCCGTAATGTTCGCGGCACGCCCCCGCCGATTAGACCGTAGGCTCTGGGTTATGAAACATAACGTGGCTCGTTTGATTCCCGTATAAGGCTACGTTTCGGAGTTATGTCATTTCGAGGAAGATTTGAGATAACTTGATTTGGTGGAGGTTATGGTGTAATAACATCTTTCTGTGTGTGTTGTGTATGACGTTCATAGCATTCTCCTTCACGATGATTTTCAGTTTCAACGCGCTAGGCCTATGTCCGAGGCTCCCTCTCCCCGCCCTAGACGCGTTGGTACATGAATACTCTGGTAGGGACTACTATTTGGTATTCTGTGCTCTGGGGTAGAGCCTTCCGCTCCCCCGCAAGTCCGGTGAAGCTTGATTGGTCGTACTTTTTCGACACAAGCATAGGTCAATCAAAAAGAAAATACGTTCATAGTCCGAAGAATAAACAGCAGTGTTCATCTGTATAACGACAATCATCTGTAAACGCCATCTCATGTGAGAATTTGTTAATGTCTAGCGGACATCGCATTCTTTTACAAAAAGCAAAAAAAAAAAACAAGCTAAAGATGAAACTGAGAAGAGGAGAAAGAAGTCTGATAGCAGAGCAAGGTTCGAAATTTAAATTTATAGTTGGAACAGTTCCGATTTAACAGTATCGTAGTATAGGCTCAATGCTAGTCAATCCTAATCTTATCTGTTATTTAGATGCAACATAAAAACAAACAATAAACGTTATTTATTGCCCATGAAGAAGGTCTCGAGATATTCACACAGATGCGGCTTAGCATCCAAGCTAAGTACTCCATTCGTAACAATTGAACCAGCATTTGCATGCAAATGTTTCTATTATCGACATGACAAGTGTCAATTCTCAGTCCACTTCCTGAGCCATAATAACTCGTGGATAATTTAATAAGAACATCATACATAACATTGGTAATGCCGGCCGACACAGCGGCGAATCAAACGCGTGCGTGGGCGCAGCTATTAATAATAGAGACCGCTTCCGCAGCGCCCGCGCAGCCTGCAACTGCAAATGTTTGCATCTAGGATCGAGGCGACCTTCGCGTATTGACATCTTTGTTTCGTTACAAATTACTGGCTGTTTTTCGCTCGTGTTTTGGTTGGGTGATGTTCTTCTGTTTTAAAGTATTATTTATCATTATCTAAGACGGGAGCTTTCCTTTACATGCAACATCTTTAGATTGAGCTTTAGTATATGAAGAAGATGCATTTGTATTGGTCCAGCATCTCCTGATTGAATGTGGCCAATAAGTCAAGGGTGTAAGCCATTTGCCTACCCAGAAAACATCAGTTCCATCCATTCAGTCCCGGCTGTACATCAAGGTACGGACGAATTTGAAAATTCAGCCATGTTTTGGCTCAGATGACTATGGAATTTAAAATACATCAGTTATTTTAAAATGTAATATCTTAAGCACAGGGTCGCGGGTTCGAATCCCGCCCAGGGCAAACATTCGTGTAATGAGCACTTGTGTTTGCCTTGTGCCTGGATGTTGTATATTTATTATATGTATGTATATCAGCTCTCTGACACCCATAGCACAGGCTCTGCCTAGTTTGGGGTTAAATGGCCGTGTGTGAGATGTCCCACATATTTGTTATTTATTTTATTTATTATACAGCAATATTCCTTTATTTTATAAACTGCGCAATTACCATGTTGTTCAGCTAATATTGATTTCGAAATTAGTTCCGTATAGATGTGTGTAAATTGTATGAACAAAGAGGCATTTGATACAGACAAACAGTTGGTCGGGCTCGGGTATATTATTTTGTTATTATACCATTAGTGGTCGGTTAGCATACTCATCTTATTGACGCTCATAAATGTGGTTTCCATTGGATTATCTGGTCTGTTTATTATCTAGCTAGATACTTACATGGTTTTGGAGAAGGTGAAGCTATTGGGAAAATATTGACCATGTCCGAATGTCTGTGTTTTGTTTACTAGGTTGAAAAGAATTACTTACGTACACATTTAATTTTCTTCAGCTTGTTCGTCTATAGGGCAAAGGCTTTTTTCTCCTCCTTCCACTTGACCCCTTCCAATATAATATGTTCTTTCACCCACAATAAGCATCTAGCTCGTCTCGCCATCACCTCACCGTTGTGGGACCAACCATGCACATTGATTCTAATTTTGCTAGAAAAACTAAACTCTATATGATAGAAAGTTTGGATTGTCAAAACTGGACTATCCAGATAACTTCCAAGTCCGGTGTAGCTTGGTTAGTCGTACTTTTTCTATACAAGCATAGGTCAAAGTAAAAAAAAAGCTGATATCTTCGTGAAAAGAACCCCCTAAAACCTGCCTTCCTCATTCTCGCAAGTTCATTCCAATCCATCGTCAGCATTGTCAGCTGATCGCCATTATGTGAGTAACGGCCGGTAGCTGCACAATGCAACGCTAATGTGCCATTGTTCTTCTAATTCTGACGTACACATTGACACAAAGATCCTGCGCATGCGAAGTGGTGATGGGAACTTGCTGCTGTGGATTGGTATTACCACAGATAATATGAAACTAGTTACACTAGTATTACAAAGTTTTATATACTGCTGTTCCGTAAACTGTTTTGTTTCGTGTACTGTTTAATTCCGTTCTTTTTTCTACGAAGCTTTTATTATTTTTCATAGCGGTCGATAAAAAATTATAAGCCTATTGTAGTAATGAATGGTTGTCCGCAAAAATCCCGTTAACGTGCTAGCTTTCGGAGCAAGGGTTGAAATTTGACCTAGAAAATCCTCTAAATGTATGTCATAAATTTTTTTTTTCTTTCGATTCATGTCAAATATTATCAGTTACACAATATTTAGCACATCCCTACACTCATTATATTGATTCGCCAGATTGATTCAACGAGGTGCGTTGGCGCAGCTTAACCGTTTTATAAGTATTTGTATGTGTTTTGAATCAGACTGAGGCGTAGGTTCCACTCGTTTGAATGCATTCAGTTCCGTAATTGAACTGGTTATTTTGTCATTTATCTCGTTATTTTATGTGTTATTATTTATGTTTTGACGTAAACCGCTTCATTCATAATTATTTTTATGTAGCAGGTAGTCTTTGGACTTTGTTGGGTTGAAATTATTCAGTATCAAAGGTTACGCAATTTTTGTCTGTAACAATATTGCTTTATTCTCGTATATAGGTACTGCGCCTATTTTCACTGTATGTATCCATAATTCTATACCTATGCACATTAGGTGTCTACTTCTTTCTGATGTTCATTATATTTCTTTATTTAACAATTTATTGTACGTATAAACAGGCAAAAGACAACCACATAGGCATAGAAGAGAAACTACACAACAGATCTGTTATTTCTGAAGAAATATCTTCAATTCTAATAGCACTTACAAGTTGTTGTGATTTGGTAACTCCTGTTTCCTTCTTTACTAAGCGAACGCTACTTCTAATAGCAAAACATCCTACCGTAAGTACCGATACTGCACCGCTGTATGCAAACATGCAGTCGGGAATTGTCGGTATAGTCGATAAACCCCCAATTTCCATAGTAAGCTGCCGGCTGTTACCGACAGCTGCGTGCGCAGCAGGTGCGCCCGCGACGACTGGAGGGGGGGGGGGGCTGGTTTGTTTCATTTCATTACGTTATCTCTGCGGTTGATTCTGTTTATTTACGGTTTTGTGATTTATTTACGTCATACTTTTGTTAGCATTACGGGTTGGCGGAAAATCTGTGTCCTGATCGGTCAAAGCCTTCCTCGAGGATCCTTAAATTTAAATTCACTTCCCTTGTTTATTGATTACTAGTGACCCGCCCCGGCTCCGCACGGGAAAATGGTTATTGTGGGTTATCCTTCAGTATATTATGCATGTATTATACATATAAACCTTCCTCTTGAATCACTCTATCTATTAAAAAAAACCGCATCAAAATCCGTTGCGTAGTTTTAAAGATTTAAGCGTACAAAGGGAGGGACATAGGGACATAGGGACATAGGGACGGAGAAAGCGACTTTATTTTATACTATGTAGTGATTCAAAATCCAAGTTATTTTACTTCAGACTTTGGCAATTCCAGAATTACAGATCCCGATTGATTCAACAAAATAAACATTAGATAAACATTAGTTATAGTTTATTTATTACTACTGTAACGTTGGTCAGAGATAGGGCCTAATGCATAAAGTAGGTAAGAGGCGCATCGCATACGATACATCTGACTGACAGAAGTTTTAGTTCTCGCAAGAATCGATCCCACATGCACCCACCTACAAAAGGAATGTGCGGATTGAAACATTAATTTCAAGTTTACTGATACGACCACTACTTACTAAACTTACTACTAGTACAGTCCGGAGCAGATCAAACTAAACACTTTAGACTTTCCACCGCTCTTATATCGGTTTATTTAACGAACAGAATCGCGGCATGATTTTAGCTTGAGCTGCCCTTGACTGTACCTCATTGCTTTCAAACCAGGGCCGGCAAAAACTTGTCCGATGAGGTGTCAGCGGGATTCTTGCATCGAAAGCATTGGATTATCAGGGCCAGTCTATGCTATCATCTGATTTTGTATGCTCTACAACTACAAGATAACTTGAAGCGGATTTTTGACGCCTTTCTTTTAAGTGTTGTTACAGGTCCAATCGTGAAAATAGGAATATTCCAGTTTTATGATAAGATAGTAGGGTTGTCAGTGTTACTATTACAAAATATTTTATACTAAAATTATAATAATTTAGCTAAGAAAGAAATACGTCAGCTACATAACAAATTATGTCTTCAACAATTAAGAAATTGCTAAAAATAAATTGGACAAAATAAAACAGGTAAAGTGTTCACAGATTCTTATTATTATTAATTGTAAAATCGATCAAAAAATAAATCTTGTATTCTAAATTACTTATGATGAGCCCTAATGGTTTTTATCTAGAAATCTCATAATAACCAATTTCATGAATAGTAATTCGTTTCCGGACGTCTAGAACATATAAATTTACATAATTCGTTATATTGAGCTGTGTAGACTTTATGATTATTGCTTTTCTATTACTTGAAAAGCATTGTCGTGTTGAAAAATTTTATTAACGTAATTTATTATATTATCCATAATGACCATAATGATATATTGTGAAATAGCACTTTAAATTTATAGTTTAATTTTATTTTTGCAATATAAGTAATAAAAACAATAAAGATGGACCAATTTTATGTGCAACAATAAATATAAAAGTATTTTTGTCTGGTCTGGAATAATCGGGAATGAGAAGACTCTACAAAAGCTCCCACCATTACCAATAAACTAAAAATCCTTACAATGACATGCACAGTACAACGTTCAGTAATTTACCGCACGCACCCCTAAAGCAATTAACTTTCAAAGAATTTCAAGTCCTACTCTGAATGAGACAGAAGAACAAACACATTTTTCACATTCGTTATTTAAAATTAGTTCTACAATTGCAACCCCTTTTTCCTCCCCTTGTTTTAATTTTTGGAGCCATGATGACTGGCCAGAATTGACCGGGTCATACATTGATTTTATAACTGGCACTCATGTTCTTATTTTTTTTCTTATTTAGGGCTCTAGCAGTAATTTGTATTTTATTTTCAGCTATATTTTCTTACAAACTGATTACTTCGATTTGTAAAATATTTAGAATTTGAATTTTAAAACCTGCGGGATTTTGAACCCTGAAGTTTCAACTTCTTGTGAATAAGTTAACTGTAGATAGATGTATAACATATACTATACGATTATCGATAAATTTACATTTGGATTACCTACTCCCAACGAACAGGCTGCTCCTTAACCTCTGTTAGTACTATTAAATATTTTGTGCCTCTGTTTTGGCGCGGTATTGGCTGAGTAATGTTGACAGTTGACAAAGGGACAAGTATTATTTTATCTGTGCGAGTAGTTAATGTCATTTATGGAACATAAGGAGCAATAAAGTTGGTCATAAACCAATGAAACTTATGGACACAGGGTTGGAATTTAAACTTTTTAGGTTTTTACAACTTTTTTCGCTATTAAAGTAACTGGCGAAATTAATACCCACCATGATATTGCTGCTTTGAGAATCCAGATAAGTAATAAAATTTCGATATCAAAAATTTACTTTTAGCATTTAAAAAGTTCACATCTCTTAGTTAACTCATTGTTAAATGTTAAGATCATTGGCCAACACTCTTCACTTGATGGAATTGTGTATTTTTTTGATAAGCAATCCAGCTTAAGGCTGAAGATTGGTGGCATAACATTCGTCCTACTTACACACATAAGTCTACAATTTTATTGTGTGTAATAAATAAAGTACTGGTGTAGTGAAATGTAGTATACCATAAAGCTGGGGTCAGCCCTACTCCGCAACTGGTAGTCTTTATGACTTCCTCAATAAGCCAGAAGGAGTATAAATGGTTAGCGTCGCGCGAAGTTCACGACCAACGTCTGGTGCTCAAAGCTAAGGCGCACACAAACTTACAAACAAAAATGATATATTCATTTTCAATATCAGTTCATTTTGGTCCCATCAAGAGGTTACATAGGGCCAATAAAATCAACAATGTTTTTCTAAGTATGATCACAGAATAAATAATAGTACTTGGTATGATTTATTAGATGTAAAAAGCTTATGATCCCGACAAATAAATCAAATCACTATGTTAGACTAGGTTTAAAGAGCCAAAAAACATCTAGAACATATAGAAGACGCGGTAGACTAAATTAAAAAAAATCTAAATCTGGGCTACTCTATAGAAATGTGAGAAGTCGATAACCTCGGGAAAGTGTTACGATTCTTATGTCACTAAGTTGCGTTTTTTACCTTTCGAGTTTCTTGCTAGTTATCTTGCTTAATCCCCATGGACCTATAGTAATCCCCATGGACCTACAGTAATCCCCATGAACCTAAACAGTGATTTACCCCTTGGCAATGCTGGGGCGCCCCGTTTTCTAACTTAAGAGAGGGTCGAATCCGAACCACACCTAAAAATCCCTACGATTGACGACCTGCTTGCTTATTTATAATTGTGACCAAATCGGGCTCTTAATTCTGCGCGTGCGACTTTAAACATGATTATCGTACATAGAGGCCGTAACAGTAGCCAGTCGGGCCTTTTTAGACTTAGCGCCACGGCGAGGGCGCCTACTCCACCATATTGATACCAATCTGACCATTATGATGAGATGACTTCAACCTGAGTCATAATGTCTAACGCTGGCAACTTGGAAATTGTATCATTCTATTTTTAAATATTATGGTCGTTTAAAGGCGTTTGATTTGTAAGTGCGTAGATTCTCGTATTTACACTAGGTATGCTAAATAAATTTAGCGGTCTAAGTGAGAGTCAGTTGGTATTTTGGTATAGACGCGGTCGGAAACAACTTTTAACGGTGTATATTATACATTGCTTCTAATTTTAGTAGTTTAAAAAATATATATATAAATCTTTCTTCAGGTGTTTGTAGGCGAAAATTATATGTAAACCTATAATAGAAGAAATAGTCTCAAATGCATTGTTAGATAGTCAAATGGCTGAAATGCATTTTATTTCTTTTATTTTTGTATTGACAAAAACTTTTGTCGCGCAACCGACGTTCCACTATTTACGGAACTTGCGGGAAACGGAATGCACGACATTCTTACTTTCTGTTTTAAAAAAAGCAGAAATATTTTGATTTGAGGCGATATTTTAGCGCGTGTTCAGTTGATTTAATTAAACATAATAAAGCGATTTGTGGGCGTCCGAGGGTTGGGCAATAATGGGCAATGGTCGTTAGCCAGCCCGGAACGAGCGTGGCGCAACGGGTCCGAGAGCGAAACTGCTCTGCGCTTGCGCAACACTAACAGTGTTGCCAGCTTAGCGACTTATACGATTATGCTATTGAAGGATAAATAAATATAAAAATGTCTCATTATAAATTTATAATTCGCTCTAAGTTACTAGGTATAGTAAATATTTTATTAATTTTCATGTTCAGTGTCACAAACTCATCTATATACTTTTAAAGTTCTGTTATTTTTAAAGAATTCTAACACCAGGATTTCTTAGGTAGGTTAACTTCGAAGCAAGTTAGACAATTTACTTTAAAAATTAAGACTATGTTTATTTTAGTACAGTTTACAAAAGCTCAAAACGATCTCCACAACCGTCGATGTCCACAACGGACAGATATGTTTGCATGCACAGAAAATAATTAAATTACAACAAAAGATTTAAAAGGCGGCAACACTAGTAAAAGCGAAACGGCGTCCTTGGCAGTGATCGTGGTGCGCGGGCGCAGGCGACGCAGCGGTGGACGCAGCGCATCAGGCGCACGTCCGTCACGCGGCAATTATTCATGCGGCTACGCAACGCGCAACGCAACGCCCTCGGGATCGCGGCTCGATCATCGATCGATCGTACTTACAGATACAGATTCCATAGACAATATCTGCAGAGATTTTTATTTTTAGAGACTGTGGAGATGATGGATGACTGTTTTGTGTTCTGTTTAAAAGCACTGACAAAGGGTTCACGCGGATGTTTTGCAGTATTTTGCATATAAATATAAATACGAAAATGTTATTAGATCACATGCTTTTTGTCTATTTTTACGTCTATTATAGTTACATGTATCACAGACGACTGACCTAACTTTTTTTTTTTAATTGTCCTTTTCTTGTGTCGAAAAGGTACGACCAGGCAAGCTTCACCGGACTTGCGGGGGGTGACTTAACTTACAACTATAAATTAAAACTTCAAAAACCTATATTATTTTCTTTATGTCTTGTATTAAGTATATTTATTTTTATGATTTTTTATACAACTCTTCAACGTCCAGTCCAGTATTCAATGCACATATATTATGTCTGCAGTTGTAATATAACAGCGATGATCACTTATCTACTACTTAAGCGTCGTCTCGTCCGCCTACAAAACAACGACAGTGCAGTGTGGTCACCCCAGCATATCCCTTCTATTCCCGGCCCATGATGCGTGGATTTATCGCCACGTGATTGCAGTACGCCGGCTGGTTATATGGAAAAATGGCTCTTTTATCAGTCTGATAGCCACGGCTCGCATATTCATATATCTTGACGGGCCTCATAAATATCAGCCCTTCAGAACGATGGAACAGACAATAATCATTTCTAATTGGTTTGAGAATTGCACTTTACTTCCTTAGGGTAACTTCTCTATATAAACAAGTTTGTCACCGTACATAGATTGGGTTCTTTATCAAAGAGCGTTGTTCTTGTCGGTTGAGTTTTTATATCCATCTTTTGTTTAACCCCCTGATAGGACACTGCTTCTATTTCTTCTTTGATTTCTGCCATAATGTTTTTCTTTTGTTTGGGCTGCCTCTCTTTTCCTTTCATTTTTCCTTTACTAAAGACGCATTTCAAAATACCTTGGAATATCTTTGCAAGTATTTGCAGGTTCCCTCGCGTTGACGTTTTCCATCGCCGTAGTAAATATCAAATCGAAAATAAAAATCATGAAAGGCTTGTGGCGGGGTTTAAAAGAGCGATTTTAGGATGGAATCAAATGCCTCTTCTTGCCACTATCTACCTACACTAGTAAACTACGTATATATTCTAATGAGGTAATAATGCATTAACTACGTATATATGTATTCTAATAAATAAAGTAATAATGCAGTAAAAAGCTAAGTTTACAGACTCGTAAATACGTAGTCCAGAAACCTGAATTCTAGGTTTTTAGCACAATTGGTTGTTATAAAATGTACTGGCAGATCCCTAGATTATTATTGCGTAGTATATCAATAAATAAAATAGGTGTTCAGTTCAGTTCTTATCCATCAAATTGTACGCAATATCAGTTGTAGCGAACTATCCGACAATTATGTTTCAATCTAGATTAGATCTAACATCTCTATGCAACAGTTGCACTAACTACAGAGCTCTCAATTAAATGAGATGTTATTGAACACCGATTCTAGCAGCAACATTATAATAATAACTAGCGACCCGCCCCGGCTCCGCACGGGAAAATGGTTATTGTGGGTTATCCTTAAGTATATTATGCATGTATTATACATATAAACCTTCCTCTTGAAACACTCTATCTATTAAAAAAACCGCATCAAAATCCGTTGCGTAGTTTTAAAGATTTAAGCATACAAAGGGACATAGGGACAGAGAAAGCGACTTTGTTTTATACTATCTTTCGTATTGTTTGCAGTTCCCTAGAAACAGTGTCATTACAGCGGTAAAAAACTGCACTATTTGTGTATAATCAATGTTACACTTTCAAACTTTAACGGCTAGATAAAGTGTGATAAAAAGGCTCACAGATAAATAGTATTAAAGAGAAGGACATGGCTTACCTTTTGCTGCTAAAAATGTCTTATTCATATAATACTGAAGTAAGTCGAGACCCGGTCTTGGTTAGAGCAAAGCTTCTTAACTTCTGAAATGACGTCATTAAGTGTTCTAAGGAAGCCTATAATGAATAATTACATTTTGAAGTTAGTACTTAGTGTAAGATTAAGAGTGCTACCGCTAGAATTGCCCCTATTATCGTAGATCGATTCAGATCGAAACTCTTGCGCCGGTCATAAGTACATTTCATAATGGAGCAGTTTAGAACGCTTAGTTTCATTTTAAAAAATTGATGAGATCTCTCAGTCTGTAACACAGTTATTTAATAGAATTATGAAAGTACATCGCCTATTGTTTTATTAATTTTAGTATTGACGTAACTGTTTATACTTCATTCAATTAGATAGTATGGTGATGTGAAGTAGAAGGTACAGGATATGGTTTATAAAATTCTATCGTTTCTACCAGAGAGCAAAAAGAAAAAACAAGAGAAGAGAAAATTTTCTATTTGTAACAGGTATGGACACCGAAGAATCTTACAACGACTTTTAGTCTCCCTAGACATTTTTTTAAGGAATATTCCGAATAGAGAGAAGACACATTTTGTAAACTACTTTTTGTAAACTAAATTTTGTTATTAGTTTTAAATGCAAAAAATTACAATGCTCAGCATTATGTATGTACTCGTACAAGTACCTCGACATAAATCGGCCGTGTCCCACTTTCAGACAGCTTTTTACTTAATTTTACTTTAATTAATACAGATTGCTGGGAAATGTTAATGTCTTGTTTAAACCGTATCTCAATGCGCAAGCGCAGAAATTAAAATTCTCGGTAAAAGTGAGAAATATGCAATTTAACTGATTCCTTGAAGCATGCGTCGAATAAAATTATGCACCATTAACTCTTACTTTTTAACGAGAATAAATAGCGCGAGAGTAAAAGTGCTTACAGTTGTACTCATTAGTGTAATAGCACTGTTATAATTAGATGCCAGGATTGTACAATCAAATGCAAGGTAAGCTGAACAAGAAACTATAAAACTTTGTATCATTGTGGTCAGGACCAACGAAATATGAAACCAGCTCTGGGGGCGCCATGTGTATATTTTTACGGAAATGGCAACAATTTCCCTTATAAAATTAGTTCCATTGAAATTCCGCAATAGGTTCATAGGTTTATTATTTCTTTGGTCGGGCTTTAAAGTCCAAAGTCAGCAGTCAGTTGACTGGAGATACATGCTGAAGGGACTATTTTGGTAGGATTTTTATAGGAATGTAAAGAAGACCTAGATGAAGGCTGCAAAATTTTCTATTAAAATTGTGAGTGAGATAAAGAGAGAAGGGTGTCATCTCTTTCGTTAGAAAGGTTTTGAATGCTGATAAAATATTGATTATATAAAATAGTCCACTTATTTAATTGTCGTTTTAAAATCGCTAGTACTATTATTTATGTTCTCTTTTGGTGTCTATAAAGAATATTTATAATGTATTGTATTATTCTGTGATTAAACTCCGGTTGCCTTTAGTGATCCCGCTCTTTACACTCAGCCGTTTATTTTGTAATTCATTGATCGATTACTAATATTACGATCTGTATATTTGATCATTTATTACACGTGATGCAACTGAATAATATTAGGCAGGTACACATACTTACCCATATTAATTATCTGTCTTCTGCGCATAGTCTTGAGCTCTGGGAAATTTCTGGGCTTGTCGAGATGTGTGGCAATACTCTCTTTCTGAAACTACCATCATCGGTTACAAGAGAGATATATCTGCATACATCGTTTTTAATTACTTATTACGCGTTGATAAATGTGGCGAAGTAAAAAGTTGTCTAGAAAATGTTATATAAATACACCTTTAAAAAAATTCATATAAAAAAGACTACCACCAGAGCCAGACCACCAAACAGACAAAATTTTAAGAAGAGCTGTAGCTTACGGAAATAGCATGGTCTAATAAAACAAGGTCTTGCATTCGGACCACGTGACTTGACACAAGCCTACGTCATCATGCTGTTCATCCTTGCCTATTAACACGCATTCGGCAAGGATGAACAGCATGATGACGTAGGCTTGTGTCAAGTAACGTGGTCCGAATGCAACACCTTGTTTTCTTCGGCCGTGAGAAATAATGATAGTTACATGCGTACAAGACCTTCCTATCATTCTTTTTTTTTTAATGAATGACGGGTCTTCCTGCAGTTACTTAAATATTCGGTTCGTCCCGAACTTGAAATTAGCAAACGAATCATGCTTCCCGGTTGTGCCGTGCGTGTTTGCGTTTTTGCCGCATACCGGCGCTCGCGCAGGTGCGCACGATTCGCCGAATTTCGGCTGTACTGCGTCCGCGCTGCTGCTGCGTTCCGAAATCAAATGAGGATTTACGACCAATCACCGTTCGGCGGCACGTTTCAACTTAGATTTAAAGAATTAATGAGCGAGTTCATGTTTATGTTTCGCGTGTCCTTGTACAGTGATTTATGTAGATGAAAGGTATAATAATCTGTGCTCAGTATGTGGTTAAGTAGTTCAAACATGGCACGAAATATCAATAAAATGGACAATTTATACGTTATGCCCGCAGCCTTAGCCAATAATGAGCAACTCGCGAAACTAACGGTCGTGGGTTGAAAGGAAGCAGCATTTGGACACTATCCGGTCGAATTTACAAATGCCAAATTCATTATCTAATAACAAAAATGCGACAGTGGTTAAAAGAAAGGTTTACTATGCTGTTCAGCATAATTCAGGTTTCCAAAAACGTTTTGACTTCATGAATAAGCTTTGCTGAAATTTAAATTATGACAAAGAACAGAACAATTTAGTAGGAGAAGGAAACCGTATCACTAGTTTAACTCATAATATTTATAGCTGCCTTTTCAAAGAGGTGACTGACGAAGAACTTGCAAGTTCTAGGGAAATGTAAGTAGAGTCAAAGCGTTCAGTAATTGGAATTGTTCATTAGACTGTCGACACCGGCGCTAGCGCAGCCGTAAACATTTCGCGACGCCATTTCTGGAAGCTACGGGAAATAATCCTCGCACTCGGAAAAACGTTTATAAATTTAAGTTATACATTCACATAAGTAGGTAGGTACTACAGTATGCGGGCGAGTTTAATGCATTTATGTTTACTTACTTTCTTTCTCGATATATCTTCTGTTAAGGTATTTTTAAATGTAACTTCTTATTTAAAAAACTTACGTATAGCTATTAACTCAAAATTAAGTCAAACGCCAAATGCACTCAACTCACACGTCTACTATAGAAACTGCATTATTTTGGAATACAAGATTTTTGTTAATAATTATATTCCCCTGTACGTATTTCATTATCGCTGCACAATATGTAAAAGTTCGGGTTACGATATTTCTTGCAATTATTTTTGAGTCTTGAAAGACGATAACGTGGCATAATATTATCATCAATCAATAATATTGATTAACTTCAATACAAATTAATAAACAGAGATCCATTAAAATTTTCCAGTACAAACAAACTGTACATTTCCAGAAAATCTGGTCACAACCTACATGACGCATCGGAGTATCAAATATGGGCAATATTTGTACATAAACATGGACCTCCCATTATCTAAACCAACTATATAAATCTGCTACTGGCCGTCAATAAATAAGAGTAGTATCAATACTACTACTATCGACTTCTACAAATTAATACTTCACTAGATAAGACATTGCCTTATTAAACTTACTACGAAATATTGGTACTTCCACGCGAACATAGCCATTTTATTATCTCGTACAAGTTATAAGTAGTCGTATAAACTACCAATTTACGCAACATTGTAACAGTTTATTGATTACATACTTACATAAAATACTGTATGTCTATAGTTCTCGGAACACTGAGCTAAATAATATGATTAGAAGACAGACTCATCTATTGCTCTCTGTTTTATTACTCTATTTTTCAAGGTATAGAGTAATTATAAATCGTACTACCTCTGTTTATAATTTCAATGCAATTTTTCCTGTGGTATTTCGAATTTCAAGCCATGACATATTATAGGGAACACTCAGCAATGATAAAAAATTCAAGATTCTGATTTCATAATAGAAAATTTCCATTTCCATACCGAGTTTTTCTATGTAGCTTATTTATTAATGATAGCGTTTTTCTTTTTCATGTATTTTATCAGTAGCGTCGATTGTCAGTCTTTTTTTTTACATAAATAATGAAAGATGGAGAAGAAAGTATATCTTTTTCTACTCCTTCGTATTGGTGTGGTTTAAAAGTCATCGACCGACTTCATTAGCCTAATGTGAATATGTAACAGTAGATAATATTTCAAAAACTCGACGATTAAAAAGAAGTATTTTTTCATAATGTTATCGTCTTCGCCAATCTCCTAATATTTCTTGGATCTGCTACGCATATGATAAGACCTGTCGCCTCTCTATAAAGTGGTTGTCTTTTGTCTGTCATGTGTGCAATAAACTTCACAGTTTATTTATTTACGAGTACATAAAATAAATGTTCGTATAATTATAAGATACAGAAAATCCTTTCCCCATAGAATACAAGCAGCTATACAACACCGATCTTAAGACCGGTAGAAGTTCTCCGAAGATCAATACACGTACAGTGGCTGTTAGTTCGGAGTCGAGAGGGTACGGAAAGGAAACGCGTCTTCGCAATACGAACAAGTGTAATCGACTGACTCAAGCGATCGCCGGTCGCAGCCGGTTCCTATTCTACTTATAGCTAACATCCCTCCACCCTTAGTCTAAAAATAGTCTTTAAAAATAAACAAATCCCGCAGAGGTTTGCGAGGTGCTGGTGGCGGTGAGGGTGACTCTGTCGCGTCCATAATCTGGTCAACTTCGGTAGGGGTGGTTGGCGAGGCAGTCATACCGTGAGGTTCATCGGGGATAGACAGTTCATTGTGTGTCTCATCTGTGGCATTCGCTACAGATTCACTCTCTGGGCTTTCAGGCCTGCAAGTTTGATCCTGTTCGGCCAAGATCGTTGTAGGCGAAGAAAAGACAATCGTTGGCAACTCCTCAGCCTGGTGGTCCGCAACAATTTCTCTCCTTGCAGGTACGTTGCGTTTGTCTATTCCTGAAGCAGTTACAGGACTTCTATACTTCAAAAGTTGATTGACATGCCTCTTGATAATCTGGTCATTGTCGCCTTCCAGCAAACGCACAACATATATTGAGTTTCCCACGATATCTATAATTACCCCTTTCTCCCAGCATGTTTTCTGCCGCTTATACACTCTTACTAACACTAATTCATTTATTTCAAAATGTACGTTTCGTTTCCCGTCGTAATATCTACCCTGTGAGCACTGTTTTTCCTTAACTACATCATCAAGGTCGCGGTTTGTTGAGCTAGGTGGTAGTAACCTTAATAAATCTAATCTATTACGTAATTTACGGCCGAATAAAATTTCAGCGGGAGATCTGCCTGTCGTGCTGTGCTCTGAATTTCTGTAGTGAAACAAAAATTCATGCAGCTTGTAACTCAAATCTTTCTGAGTAACTCCTGATAAAACATACGATTTTATAGCTTTTTTTATAATTTTGACACTGCTTTCAGCTTGACCGTTGCTGCTAGGACTGTAAGTAGGTGTAGTCAAATGCTCTATTCCGTTGCCTTTACAAAATTCCTTAAATTCTGAGGACACGAACGAAGGTCCGTTATCTGTACATATGCATTTAATCACCCCGAACCTACTCATAACTTCGCACAATTTACCTATTACTGTTTTCGCCCCATAACCAGTTGTAACATCAAAACACTCGATCCATTTCGAGTATGCATCCACTATAATCAAGTACATTTTATTATTTATAGGCCCAAGAAAGTCCATGTGTACTCGATACCACGGCTCCGGCGGGTAAGGCCAAGGCGTCAACGGGGCGCGAGGTGGGGCGGGGCGCAGTGTCATGCACACATTACATGAAGCTACAAACCTATCTATGTCTGCTGATAAGCCTGGCCACCAGAATCGATCACGTGCTTCTGCTTTCATTTTGCTAGTACCTAAATGGCCAGTGTGCAGTTCACTCATAATTTTATTGCGAATAGGCGATGGAATTACGACCTTAAATCCTCTGACTAAACACGATTTTTCTATTGCTAACTCATTACGACACATAAAATAAGGCATTAGAAACTTATCTACCTTACGCGGCCAACCTGACTGGATATACTTACAAACAGCTGAGAGTGCCGAGTCTAATTGTGTTTGTCTACTAATGTCGTCAATGTTCATGATCTCAGCGTCACTGGTATAGAGGAAGTTAATGTATGTTGTCCTGTCTAGAGGAAAACTTTCTGGTTGCTGTTCTAGTTTAATCGATACCGATCGACTTAAAAAATCTGCGGCATTTAAGCTACTGTTTACATATTCTATTACAAAATTATAAGACGTTAAAAAGATTGCGTATCGCTGAAGGCGATTTGCGGTTATTTCTGGCACACCTTTGTTCGGGCTGAAGATCGATAAAAGTGGTTTATGATCAGTTTTTAATGTGAATGGAGACGCTCGTCCATACAAATACTGATGGTACTTTCGTACACCAAAAACAATCGCGGTCGCTTCTTTCTGTATCTGACTATAGCTTTGCTCTGCTTTAGTTAACGATCGCGATGCATACGAAACCGGCCTCTCCACATTGTCCGACCCGACTTGCGAAAGAATAGCACCTAGCCCGGCGGGCGAAGCATCTACTGTCAGAATCAACTCAGCTTGTGGATCGTAATGAGCAAGAGTAACATCAGCAATTAAATCGTTCTTTATTTGTGACACAGCTTTATCATGTTCCGCTGACCATTCCCACGGCTGGTTTTTTTGCAACAAGCAGTGCAAAGGGTGCAGAACACTGGACGCATTTTTTATAAAGTTTCTGTAATAGTTAACCATGCCTAAAAAAGACTTCAATTCCGTTACATTGCTCGGCGATTTGGCTTTTATGATAGCATCAACTTTATCTTGGCTCTTGTGCAAGCCATCCTTATCAATTACGAAACCTAAGTAAGACACAGAATCCTGAAAAAATTTGCATTTACTTTTCTGTAACACTAACCCGGCCTGTTCTAATTTCATAAAAACTTTGTCGAGCCTTTCCATATGTTCACTGTCACTTGAACCTGTTACTAATATATCATCCTGAAAAACTAATACTCCGTCAATACCGGTTAAAATGTTTTCTAAAGTTTTTTGAAATATGGCAGCAGAGCTCGACAGACCAAAAACTAACCTTGTAAAGTTAAATAGGCCCTTATGTGTATTGATACAGGTTATCACTTGTGACTCGTCACTCAATACCAACTGGTTATAGGCCTGCGAAAGGTCCAGTTTAGTAAACTTTAGCCCACCATGCAATTTCGAAAACAACTCCTCTATGCGGGGTAAAGGATATTTATCCACTACCAGTTGTTTATTTAAGGATACAGAGTAGTCAGCACAAAGACGTATTTCACCATTACTTTTCAGCACAGGAACTACTGGACTAGCGTAGTCTGAATTGCTAACAGGTACCAAAATCCCCAGTCCAACCAACCTGTCTAGTTCTCGTTCTACTTTTTCCCTCAGAGCAAAAGGTACTTGTCGTGCTTTAAAAGAAAATGGGTTTTGAACCTGGTTTTAATGTTAAATTAACCTTCGGGCCTTTGTAGCAACCTAATTCACTGGTAAATAATTTCGGATACTTATTAGCCATTTGTTCCAAATCAGTAGTGCACTTGTTTACGGACGTTACATGTAAATTAAATTTGGACATAAAGTCCCTACCTAATAAACACGGCCCATTGCCTTTAACGACAAATAATCGTATTTGTTCCGTTTTCTGGTGGTAACTAAAAGGCAACAAAAGCGTTCCTAAAGTTACAATGTTGCTACCATTGTAACTGTGTAAAATCGTGTCACTTGGGGCTAACTTAATTGTTTTAAAATACAAATCGTATATTTTCTCTGGAATTACCGTTACTGCGGAACCAGTATCAATTTCAAAATTTATTTTTGTACTACCTACAAGTACAGATTCCCGCATCGGCTCTCCATTTGCTGATGAAATTTTACAAACAAAATTTCGCTTACCATCATCGCCTATTTCATCAACCTCGACCTCAATGAAATGTTGTTTTAGCACTTTATTCTGTGAGCAAACTCGCCGCAAATGACCACGATTACCGCACTTAGTACACTTGTATCGTTGAAATCTGCACGACTCGGCCCTATGACCGACATAGCCGCACACGAAGCAGGTGCCAGCAGTCGCTAGCTGTCCTCGGCCCGGCTCCGTCGACGACGATGATGCTGCAGATCCTTCCAAGCCGTGCGCGCGCTCCCGCCGCGGCCCGGCCGCTGCCGCCGCCAGCTTGAACACAGGCAGCTCTGTGCGCACTGGTGCCGCCACCCCTGGCTGTGCGGCTCCTTGCTTCGCACTGCGAATGGCCTGCGCGGTGTCTAACGCCTTGCTAAGCGTCAACTCTGCCATGTCCTTGGTGAAAAGCGAGTCTCGCTCAGGTCCCGGCTGCATGCCGATCACGAAGCGATCCCGCAACAGCTCGTTTAAGCAAGTCGCCGGAAACCGGCAGTCCGCTGCGAGGCCGCGCACACGGGCCGCCCACTCCGCGAGCTCCTCTGCTGGACGTTGAGTCGATGAGTAGAAACTGTTACGCTCGGCGAAACCACACTTTGCTGGCTCGCAATGATCATCCAACAGTTTCACTATACCGTCGTATTCCAATTCCTTGATTTTACTTGGTAACGCTAAATCTCTTACCAATTTGAACGTCGTTTCTGTCAAGCTACTTAATAAAATTGCTCGTTTTTTAATTTTAGCTTTACCCTCATCGACTTCTAAATCATTAGCTAGAAACCACTGTTCCAATCTTTCCTTGTGAACTGACCAATCCTGGGTTTCATGATTAAACGTACACAACGATCCAACGGAACACTTAGCCATGATAGATAACGATCTTAAAAGTTATTTGCACGCGTAATTAGTTCGGCCAGTCGCCACTGTTAGTTCGGAGTCGAGAGGGTACGGAAAGGAAACGCGTCTTCGCAATACGAACAAGTGTAATCGACTGACTCAAGCGATCGCCGGTCGCAGCCGGTTCCTATTCTACTTATAGCTAACAGCTACTACTAGAAGCTAGCTAGCTACTTAGAAGGACCTCCGTTTTCCCATAACCTACATAAAATATGGGTTCGGAACCCCGCCCAGGGATGCGCCTGGGAAATAATGGTTGCCGCAATCTTCACTCGACGACCATAACTTTAAACTTGCCGTGAACCATGTCGGAGGGTGCATTTCAATTAGGGAAGAACTCGAAGAAAAATGGCGAGATTTATAATACAGGGTGTCTCTTCAGGACCCAACTACTCTACAAGTCCGGTGAAGCTTGATTGGTCGTACCTTTTCGACACAATCATAGGTCAATTAAAAAAAAAAAGACCCAACTACTCGTGTATTTCAAATTCGAAAAAGAGTGAGTGATGCCGCAAAAGGGGGCGAGGTGTATCGCTGTTTTTTGTAGTTTGTTTCCAGAACTTCAATTTATAGTAATAAATAATTTTAAAAAGTACTGGTTTTTAATTTTGTATTTATTTGCGTGTCTTGAAATAGTTTCTTTAATTTCAACGACATTTGTGGCTACAAAAAGAAATAGATTTTTTAATTAGTCGGATCTTTATGAGACACTCTGTATAACTGGGTTTCTGCCCAGCTGTTGCGATCGCTTTAGTAACGTTTTTCTTGGAAATGAGCAATTTTTTCATTTTAAAAAGTAGCCTAGCCTGTCATTCTCCCTATCTCGAATATGTAATCTATGTACAAAAAATTCGTTGTTTATTTTCAGCCTACTAAACAAAGAGTTCAAAGAATTTATTTTTTAAGTTTTAGATGTTACATCACTTATTTAAGTCATTTAAATTATCTTTTCTGGCGAGTTCAAAAACTTGGCTGTCTTCTATGAAGAAGAGCTCGCCGAAGAAATTCCACAGGCGTTGCATCTTTTAAACATATTTTTACAATTTTATGATAAATGTTTTGTAAAGTACGATTGAAAAAGCCTGTCACCCAAGCAACTATTCCTATGGATGTTTATCCTCTAAGTAATCTGTTATTTTATAATAGGCTTTCTTAATCAATTTCTCCTTTAACAAACGAATTATGTATTATTATCTTGTATTATTACTATACTTAATATTGTCTATTATCTATGAGTCAGTGTAATTACGATACTGTAATATCAGTTTAGATACTATTGAGTGGGCGTTTTGCAATTTTGGCTTAATTTTGCTACTGATTGAAAGATTGATCGATTTCTTGAGTAAACAGCAAGTAAATGCCATTCTCAGTTGGTTTACTTTCCTGACGATTTTATTAGATTAAACGAAAGCTACAAATATTAAATGTAGGCTGTGTCAAATTGGTGTAATGATTGACTTGGTGCAAGATATGTAGACCAAATAAGACTGGTTCTAATTTGCTATTTAATAGGAGTTTCTAAATTACGTCTTAAACTGTATAAATGAAATTGGAACTGCTTACCGGCTGCATTCGTACTGCACTGATTTCTTACTGATTAAAACTAAAGAGCAAATGTACATGTACAGGTCAGAATTAAGAGACTGTGTATCATATACGAGTAGTTATTAACTTATTCCATATATTGTATTATCTAACTAAATATATTTGATCGATGTATATTACTCGTACATCTTTGAGGACGCTAATATAAGAATTAAGAAATCAACTAACGATCACCTTTCCTATCTTTCCAGAGGCAAATTCGCGTCAGTCCGCAAGTTGCGCCATCTAGTGTCGGGGGAGGAATATGCAGCCAAGTTTATTCGCAAGCGGCGGAGAGCGGCGGACACCACAAGGGAGATACAACACGAGGTGGCAGTGCTAGCTCTGTGCCATGGATGTACCCGCGTAGTGCGCCTGCATGAGGTTTGTACATATATTTACTAGTAGCGCCATCTAGTGTCAGAAGAGTAGCACCTGGCCAAGTCTTTTTATAAGCAGCGGAGAGTGAAAGCACCACAAAAAAGATGACACAACGTGAAGTGGCCGTTTTAGCCCTGTGCCATGGATGGATGTACCCGCGTCGTGCGCCTGCATGAGGTTTGTACATATATTTACTAGTAGCGCCATCTAGTGTCAGAAGAGTAGCACCTGGCCAAGTCTTTTTATAAGCAGCGGAGAGTGAAAGCACCACAAAAAAGATGATACAACGTGAAGTGGCCGTTTTAGCCCTGTGCCATGGATGGATGTACCCGCGTCGTGCGCCTGCATGAGGTTTGTACATTTATTTACTAGTAGCGCCATCTAGTGTCAGAAGAGTAGCACCTGGCCAAGTCTTTTTATAAGCAGCGGAGAGTGAAAGCACCACAAAAAAGATGATACAACGTGAAGTGGCCGTTTTAGCCCTGTGCCATGGATGGATGTACCCGCGTCGTGCGCCTGCATGAGGTTTGTACATTTATTTACTAGTAGCGCCATCTAGTGTCAGAAGAGTAGCACCTGGCCAAGTCTTTTTATAAGCAGCGGAGAGTGAAAGCACCACAAAAAAGATGATACAACGTGAAGTGGCCGTTTTAGCCCTGTGCCATGGATGGATGTACCCGCGTCGTGCGCCTGCATGAGGTTTGTACATTTATTTACTAGTAGCGCCATCTAGTGTCAGAAGAGTAGCACCTGGCCAAGTCTTTTTATAAGCAGCGGAGAGTGAAAGCACCACAAAAAAGATGATACAACGTGAAGTGGTCGTGTTAGCATAAACTGTATGCGTGCAGCTGAAGTGGCACGTCTTGGGAGAGGACTGGTGGATTTCCGTACGCTGAAGATTATGATGAGTTGGTAATTCACCAGGTTAGATAATTCGTTAATTTCACTCTTTTGAGTCATCAATGTGCAAAAAAGCCTTGAGGCTTTCTTACAAATGAAGTCTATACAAAATTTCAAAATTAATTGTCCGGATTTGCTGGCCAAAATTCTAGTTAGGACTCCTAGACTGAACTTACGTAACAATGATCCCATCCAACATACTTCAGATTCAACGAAATACCGGCAAAACTCATTTCTTTTGCGAGTGAGCAGTAATTCTAAAATTCTAATAGGTTAACTTAAATTTTGACCTTTTTAATACTAGTTCCGATTCGGCAAGACGCTTATTAAGTAAAAGAGGGACCTCTAATTGGTATTCTGTGGTAAAAGGTTTTTCCTAGCTAAGCATTAGTCTGTACGTGATGCTTTGGGAACCTCTGAGAGTGTGTAACCTTTATTTATAATGAGTTAGTATAGCTGCTGGTCTACCTATTATTAATAAATAAATAAGTCTTTGAAATGCATCAATCTGTGACTAATATTTGAATGGTTATGCATTCCAGGTGTACGAGACCCGTTCAGAAGTAGCGATAGTGCTGGAGCTGTGTGCCGGCGGGGAGCTGCAGCGTTTGCTGGATGAGGAGGAACGACTCACAGAGGGCGCTGCCAGGCGCGCGCTGAGACACGTGCTTGAAGGTTCGCACTCACTGAATACAAAAATACATGGTCCAAGAAAACAAGGTCTAACCGTTAGACCATGTGACTGACACGAGCCTACGTCATTTTTCGCTGTTCATCCTTGTCTATTAACACGCATTCGACAAGGACGAACAGCGCAAGATGACGTTGATTTTTGTCAGTCACGTGGTCTAGTGGTTAGACCTTGTTTTCTTAGACCATGCAAAAATAGTCGCTTGAAAGTTCTACTTGTACTTGCATGGCATTTGCGCTGGGGGGTTGGCGAGACACGTGCTTGAAGGTTCGCACTCCCTGAATACAAAAAAAGTCGCTTAAAAGATCTTCTTGTACTTGCATGGTATTTGCGCTGGGTTGGCGAGGAAGACGTTTTGGTACGGAAAGGAGATATATATCTATAATAATATTATGGTTGCATATTAGAAAATCAAAACTTCATCGACCAAATTTTAAAAGAACAACAACTGAAATAACAAAATTTAAATGACCAAATGTTTTATTTAGAAAAAAATTATAATCCAAATGTATGTGTCATCAAATGGACGACTGATCAAAAGTTGCTAGATCAAAATTTAAAGTGCCAAATCATTCCTAGTTTTATTATCGTGAATTCTTCAGTGTTTTGTTTACCTTCCACAGTCTAATAAATTAGTTAGTTTGCAATTATAAACGTTTACATATGTTATAGGGCCTAGGCTAAATTAGTTCACCAGGCGGGTGCGAGCGAAGCGAGCACGGGAGTTCAGGGCACCCCTACTTCGGATAGTATAGGTTCGAAGGGTATGGCAGAAGCGATGTGGGCGAGCGTAGCGAGCCCAAATCGCTCGCCATACCCTTCGTGTTAGGTTACACATTAACCTAAACAAACCTAACCTTACCTAAACCCAGTTTAGCCTAAGCAAAACTAGTTTGACCCAAAATTGGGTTTGGCCGGTAACATATAGGTAATAAGGCAATTTTGGTTTGGCTGGTGAAACCAGTTGATAATTAATAAATGAACCAAAAATCCTTTTAACCTTTAAACGATTTGGCCTATAGTGTCATAGGTAATTTAAACGTTGATATTCCAGACTTTGGTCAGTTGAACTTTTGGTCAAATGACCATTGATATTTTAAAATTTGTTCATTTGTTCGTTGTTATTTTGAAATTTGCTCAATGAAGTTATGATTTTTTAATACGTAACCAATATTATAAAGAGGAAAGACTTGTATTTGTGTGTGTGTGTGTGTGTGTGTGTGTGTGTGTTTGTAATGAATAAACTCAAAAACTACTGAACCGATTTCAAATACTCTTTCATAGTTAGAAAGCTACATTCGCCCTGAGTAACATAGGCTACCTATTACCGCGGGAAAATGTCTCATTCCCATCGCCGGAAGATCTCTGGGGAAAATTTCCAGCAGATTGCGGAAGAAACGAAGATACTGTTGACATTTTGTAACTTCAGTTCATATTTTTGAATTTCCCAGCGTTTTTAAACCTTTTCTTCTTGTTTCCAGGTCTAGCGCACCTACACGCGCGGCGCGTGGCCCACCTAGACCTGAAGCCTCAGAACCTGCTGCTGTCTGCGAGCGGAGAAGAACTGCTGATCTGCGACTTCGGCATCAGCCGCGCCATCCAGGCTGGAGCGCACGTTAGGGAGATACTTGGCACCAGGGATTATGTCGGTGAGTAAACGGCTTTAGGTCCTCGGCATCCACTCTTGCGGGCCCGTGGATGAGGAAAGAGATGGAGATGTGGGAGGGCGGGAAATGAGATAACGAAGAGCTAGTGACGAATTTGACGGAATATTATAACGGTTTGGTCGCCGATCTTTTCGCAGAAGTGTAGGGTTTCAGAAAGGAAAACGCAGGATACCTTGTACACTTATATTTCGGATAATGCGTGTCATAATTATACAGTTCACTTCACAGCAGTAATTACTTAGAATTACGGAGAGAGAAAAATATCGTGTGTGTTACGCAGGCGGGAATCGTTCGGTCAGCATCTGTCAAACTCTGGGATGTATTCCGATTCGTGCGAATCGCGTTTTATTGTGATATACAACTAACTTACCAAAATCGTAGTGCGATGAAATCGCCACAACGTATTTAGCTCACTTTAGTTTATTATGGAGATCTTTGTGAGAGACTTTTGTCCAGCAGAAGACATCTTTTGGCTGAAATGGTTGGTGGTGCGTTTATTTCGTTTTCAACAGTTTCAGATATCGTCTGTTAGCGTATCTTGCTATTTTTAATGTAAGTAACATTTAAAAAAAGTTATGCTCGGGCAGGGTCGTGAAACCGCACCTCCTTTGCTATCTGGGCAGTAGGGCACAGGGAATTAGTTTAATTACACTTAGGCTTTTTTTTTTCAAATTGTACGCTACTATACGGATCTCATACGTGGGTATAACAACTACAAAAATTAATCTACAAGATTACAATAATCATAGTCAATTCATTACAATGTCTCTATTCAGCTGAAATAACTGAATAAGCGATGGATGCGGAATTCCTGCACGCAAGATGTTTTGTTCTTGTCATGTAAACGGTTAATGAAGCGAGTTTCATTATTCATTCATTGCTTTTTCTCTATTAAAAACGGCGAAAGGCGTGATTTTACTTTCCCTGTTCAAGTTGAATATCTAAGAAACAAAAAACTATTACTTGCAGTCTTTTCTTCATTTAACAAGTTTTTTCCCTAGATGGCGCTATAATCACATAGATACAGTCTGGCAAAAAAGTAGTGAAATTAATAGGGGCGCCCCTTCCTTTACGGTGTTGCCAGTTTATATCATGCTGTCACGCTCTAACTTATGGATATTTCTGAGAAGTAAAATTAGTTCCGTTTCAAGACTTTTTTTTCCAGACTGTATGTGGTTTTTATCTCTTGTATGTCTCCGTTGAGAGGTTCGAGCAAACCCTTTAGCTCGGAATACAAGGGTAAAGTTAGCTAGTAGAGTACGGTAACATACGGTCAGCTGCAGAGATAACTTACACCCTCCTTTTAACGCCTAAGAAAAGGAGGTTAAGGCATATCTGCAGTTCAGTATTGTAACCGACTTCATCCTGCTAGATGCGCAACCTTTTGTATAATTCTACCGCTCTAAATTATAAATAAAAGTTTTCGTAGAACATAATTCATTTTTAACAAGCATTTTGTTTTATTAATTGTTTGTTGATGAAACAATTGTAACTCATTATTGTTTCATAGACAACAAGAAAACAATAGAGGCGTGCAATTCTAATATTACGTGATGTGTAATTATGTAGTGTAATAATAATAATAATAATAATAATAATAATAATAATTTATTTGCCAAAGAAATATGGTACAAATACAGATGTTACAGAGGCAAAGAGAAACACATATTTCGTCATATACTTGACATGCAAATATTAAAAGAGTCATTCAATGTCAATTAAGTTACAACTTCATAAATTATCAGTGTTAGTTACAATTCGTTAAGTTAACAACAAGGCAATTAGTAAATAAGTCAGTTTTACAATTCATATCCACTAAAATAGTATGTAACGCAAGTCAATTATAATTCAAATTGATAATTCATTAAGACTTGTAGTCATAAAACTCTTTAAGGGAATAAAAACATCTATCACACAGCCAGCTGAACAATTTTCTCTTAAATAACGGAAATGGTAAATTAGTTATTTCGTCTGGTAAAATATTATATATTCTTATTACCATTCTGGGACAATTCTTATCATAAAGGTTGCTTCTCCCACACGGCAGAATTAGTTTATTTGGATACCTGGTGTTAAATTTAGTGACTTGCCCTTTAGTTTTAAATAGATGCATGTGTTTCTTTACAAAGCAACCCACTTCAAATAAGTACAAGGATGGTAAAGGTAGAATTCTTAATTTACGAAAAAGTGGGCGACAGTGATCAAGAGGTGCAGCGTTGCAAATTGCTCTTACACATCGTTTTTGTATTACAAATGCATCATACAAATTTCTGGAGTTACCCCATAGCACCAACCCATACCGTAACACGGTCGCAACGTAACCGTGATAAGCCATAAGGGCTGTGTCAAGGTCAGAAATACGTCGAATCCTGTGTAGGGCGTACACGAATCTACTTATTCGGTTGCACACATTTGCAACATGAGAGTCCCATGTACAGTGCTCATCTAGATTGATACCAAGGAAAGTAGCTTCGGCAACTTGTAATAAATTATGACCATTGCATTTAACATCAAGACTTATTTTATTCATTTTCCAATTTCGAAATATAGTATATTTAGTTTTATTGATATTAACCTGTAAATTATTAAATTGCAGCCAATCATACATTATGTCAATAGAATCGTTAATTTCCGTTTCAAAAGTATCCTTGTTATTACACGGAATAATTAGCGAAACGTCGTCTGCAAATAATATCAATTTATACTTTGTTATTTCTGGCAGGTCATTAATGTACAAGAGAAATAAAAGCGGCCCAAGAACGCTACCTTGAGGTACACCATGACCATTGACCATGAAGCTAGATTTAATAGAGACAAGATTAGAATTTTGATCTAATTTGGGAATCTCTACACATTGTGACCTATTGGAAAGATAGGAACAAAGCCATTCATTAGCGACACCTCTAATACCAAATCTTTCACATTTACTTAAAAGTAATTTATGATTTACATAATCAAAGGCTTTCGTCATGTCAAAGTATACTACGGCAACTTGCTTCCCTTTGTCTATATGTCTGGTTATCTCATCCACCAACAGGTAACCTGCCAATGCCGTAGATTTGTTTTTCTGAAAACCGTTCTGTTCCTCTCTTATAATACTATGTAAAGATAAAAAGTCTGTAAGCCTCTCATGCATAGCTTTTTCAAAAACCTTGGATATTACAGAAATTAAAGCAATTGGCCGATAATTATTTATATCTTCTTTTGAATCTTTTTTATAAAGCGGTCTTACAGTAGTTATTTTTAAAGCTGTCGGAAATTTACCAGTCAAAAAAGAGAGATTTATTAAGTAAGCTAAAACATGAGCAATCTCATATACACAGGATTTCAATATTTTGGTGGCTATCCCGTCATTTCCTACGGCATTTGTAGATCTAAGGGATTTAACAATTTTAATAACTTCATCTACGCTGCATGGTTTTAAGAACATAGAGCAATTGTTGTTGACCTTAGGCATATAACTGTTTTTTGTTCGCTGAGTTCTTAATTTTTCTTCATCGCCTATAAATTTCTTATTAAATTCTTCTGTTATACGGTTTATATCTGTTATAATTTCATTATCTATTGCAATCTTATTTATTTCATTTAAAGTCATGTCATTATTGTGAGTTTCTTTTATTATATTCCATGTCGATTTACATTTATTTTTTGACGAAGTCATGATTCTTTTATGTGTAATCTTTTGTGCCGTCCTTAATAGCAATCAAGATAGACTTGCTATGACCGGCGTTACACGGCGCATGCGTGCGGTAACATATAATGGTGTCATGAGACGGTCCGCTGCGCCTGAGTGTGGAGATTGAGGGGGCGATTAGTCGTTTATGTGCTGTGTAATGCAGGCTTTGCATTTATAATATCACCTAGGTTTCGGATCCGACAATAGCACGTTATGAAAATAGTTTCAGTCAGTTTGGCTGTGACAGACGGACAGATAGATAGTGAGATACGTACGAGTGATCCTTTAATATAAGGGATTCGTTTTTTTTTTTTGAGTTACTGAACCCTGGAGCCCTTTTTTTACCCTGCATTTAAGGTAGACTCGAGTCTTGGTGGAGATGCATGAGCATATAATGAAAAAACAAGTGAAGTCCTTTGATTGCTTTCTTATCGAGTGGGTTTCGAATCTTACCTCACAAACCCTGGTGTCGGTTGCCATTTTGTATCTCATCGATTCGAGGCTTGCTAAAGACGACACTGCTGGACAAAGGTCTCCACAAAAAATCTCCAAAAAGATTAGTTTACATAAAGATCTCCAAGAAGCCCGGACCCTAAATCCCACCAAAACCGTCAGCTTCTTCAAAGCTACAAGGGCTGACTACAATAGATCCACCTTGGGTCGTAGTGGTCTTTGGGTATTTATTATCCTTTCCCTCTCCACTCAAATCATAATCGTCTGCGTGTCTGATTGTAATGAGTTATCTTGTCCGCAGCCCCCGAGATCCTGTCGTACGAGCCTTTGTCACTGGCCGCGGACATCTGGTCGGTCGGCGTGCTCGCCTATGTACTCGTCAGTGGATACTCGCCCTTCGCCGGGGACACCAAACAGGTAACGATAGCGTGTGATCGGACTGTGGAACATGGACATAAATCATATTCTTGTAAAATCTCTTATCAAAGTTTTGAACAGCATAAAATGTCTTAGTTTTAGGTCTGTCAAATTTACAGATATAAAAATTATTTGGTGCATTTATATATTTTTATTTTTTGATATTTGTTGGTAAATTTGATTCTTGGTGTTTTTTTTAGATAATCTTTTTAGTAAACGCATCTTAACTTAATCCTTATCAAAGAAGTATATAATAGTACTAACCCGTCCTTATGACAGGCAGCTGTTACTTGAGCCCAGGTTTTAACAACGCCTTAAGTTCGGATTGCAAAGAATACAAAAAGGCAGTAACTCAACTTAAAAGTATCTAGCATTAAGACTATGTTCCAGTGGGCTTACAACGTAAGAAGCGACAAGCTCGAGAAGCTGTCATACACGACATAGTGACATTAAAACCATAGTAATTCTGTCAACATGTCTCGTTTGACAGCTTCTCGAGCCTGTCGCTTAGTAAGCCTACTGTTAATAAATTTTCTGTCGCATTTCGAGAAGAGAGGAGGGAATTTTCGGAGTGTGGAGTGTGTTCTAGGCATAGATATATGATGTAAGCGCAGCAAAACAATGAATCTGCCTCTATTGTTCTAGGTGTGCTAAAGTGTTTTAAAGAATATTGAATGTAAAGTAAACGACGAGTTTGCCTACTGAGCACAGGGTCGGCAATCCAGCTCAGGGCAATCATTCGTGTGATGAGCACTTGTGTTTGCCCTGTGTCTGGATGTTGTATTTTTATATATATCAGCTGTCTGGCGCCCATAGTACAGGCTCTGCCTAGTTTGGGGGCAGATGGCCGTGTGTGAGATGTCCCACATATCATATTATTATTATAAATGCTGTGTGTTTCCAGGAGACATACCTGAATATAGCGCAGTGTCAGCTGTCGTTCCCCAAGGAGCTGTTCCGCGGAGTGAGCCAGCAGGCCATCAGCTTCATCCAGGAAACGCTCGTTGTCGACCCCAAGTAAGTGTAGCTGCAGCAAACTAATTTTACACGTTATGACACATTTTAAACAGATCTTATTATCTTATTACCCAGAAAATAAACTGTTAAACCTTTTTGGTTTTGGATTTCAATTTGAACACCCTGTCAGTTTTTCCCACTCTTAAACTTCTGTTTCGTAACTGTTTTAACTTTAAAATATAGTGAGCTTTACGAATGATCTAATCTGGTTTTAATTCATTTTTTTTATAAAAGTCAGCTCTGGGGTCGCGTTTTTTTTTGTGTTGTACAAATGTCTTGTAAAATTAGTTCCATTTGGTCTTCTTCTTCTTTTTTCTTTCTTGATTTTCGATCATTTTTGATCAGGCTTTAATTACATAGGTATGTTTTACGAATGTCTTAATTTTTCCCCGCCGTGGTCGCGAACTGAAGTAGACAATGCGGAGAAACTGCTATTTTGTTATGCGGATAGATGCAGCTTTGTCTTTTCTCTCATATTTCTCCGATTTCCCTGGTATTAAAAACTTGATGCTTGTTGTATGATGCCGGCTGAACAGACACGTTAAGCCATGTCTGCCGTATTTGCCAAACGCTAGAGTGAGCGCGATGATTTGTTTCTCATTCTAACGCTGCGTCTCGCGTTGTTCGGCATACACGGCAGACATGTGTAACTGGCTTTAGAAGGTTAGTACAATGTTTCAGTGTTTACTTTAGTTTAGTCACAGAATAAATAATAGTACTAGGTACAGAAGGCGCACTCTCTGATAGCAAACGTGCGAATTTAATTCTTGCTACCACGCCACTAACGTTCAAATTACATTGAACGCGTCGAACGTGACCCTGGCTATAATAGCCTACCGTTTGTTGTTGCGCTCGTATCAAAACAAAGTGCACCTTAAGACCGCGCCGTGAGAGTCCGTATTACCACAGAGTAAATAATAGCGTATTCACAAGCGCGCGCGTTTTTCCTACTAAATGGCCGCGAAATCGGGACCGCCCGGCCGGGCCTGGTTTAGTGTAGTGTAGTTTAATACTCACTTGTTATTCATAACGTTTCCAGGGGCCGTCTCACAGTGGAAGAGTGCCTGGAGCACCCCTGGTTGAAAGACGCGTCCGATATCCCGTCCGTCATCGTCGGCGCCGGCTTCGACACGCAAGTCTCGGACGACAACGGACACCCGGTCAACGGAACCAACGGACACGAGCACAACGGAACCAACGGCTACGGCGGACATAACGGGACCAACGGCTGCAACGGAACCAACGGACACAGTGACACGAACGGGACCAACGGAGTGGAGGTTAACGGTGTTAACGGACACAACGGGACCAATGGACACAACGGCAATGCAACACATGAAGAGGAGAAAGGTGAGTTTCGTTGTTGGATTGACTTTGATCTGTTCTCGTTTTCAAAAATTATGACGCGTAAAATATTTTGACGTACAATGAAAATACTGTATTTTATTATATTAAAATTGTACGTTCAGTATTAGAAATTATCTATTAATAAAACTAATATTTAGTTTTATCTCATCATTCATCATCATCTCAGCCTGTAGACGTCCACTGCTGGACTGCTGCCTCCCCCTGTGATCTCCACAATGATCGGTCCTGCGCTGCCCGCATCCAGCGGCAAACCGCGACCCTCACCAGATCGTCGGTCCACTTCGTGGGGGGCCTGCCCACACTACGTCTTCGTGATTTCACTGCAAGCTTTTATATGAACTAGCTTTCCGCCGCGGCTCCGCCGTTAAATATTTTTCCCGTGGGAATGAGGCATTTTTCCGTGGTATAAGGTAACCTATGTTACTCAGGGTGAATGTAGCTTTCTAATGGTGAAAGAATTTTTAAAATCGGTTCAGGGGTTTTTGAGTTTATTCATTACAAACATACATACAAAAATACAAATCTTTCCTCTTTAAAATATTAGTATGAGTATGATGAAGGAATGATTTTGATTGATTAGTTTTGTTAACGATGTGTGTGTTGTTGTTGCAGAGTGCAGTGAGAGGGGCACAGGGGTGGCGGGTGAGGAGGAGGAGCGGGGGGGCGGGGACAAGGCCCTCAAGCATGCGCACGCGCGCGACGCCTCGCCGCCCTTCCCCGACGCGCCCTCCACGCCCAAGGTGAGACACATCACAGTGCTGCAAGTCCGGTGAAGCTTGTATGGCCGTACTTTTTCGACACTAGCATAAGTCAATTTAAAATAAGCGGTTGTCTGTAAAGTCGGTTTACTGACAATAGTTGAACGTGACAACGATTGTGCCTCTTTGTCGCTCGTTCCGCGCTCTCGCTTGCACTTCAAGCCCTTAATGGAACGCCTCAGCCGCGCGGTAACGCCGCATTGCGTCATGTTTTTTCGTGCGTGCAGCCGGCTCCATCGAATTATAAGACGTTGTCACGTCAAAAATAAAAAAACAGGGGTTAGTCAAAGTAGGGTTAGTAAGTTAGGGTTAGTAAAAGCAGCAGCAGTATTTAACTGTCAAAAAGTGGCGAGAAACCCGCCTTATTGAAATATCCTCCAACAGGATAAGAGAATACGCATGACAAAATTATGTCTGTCACGCGTGGACGTGCATGTTAGAGGGACTGGTCTTCTCTTCCCAGAGTGACACATGCCTACGTCGCGACACTGAGTGAGAAGGAAATAACAATTAACACGCATCGAAGGATGAACAGCATGATGACGTAGGCTTGTGTCAGTCACGTGGTCGGAAGAGATTACCTGGCGGAGTATAATAATTATACCATGGGTGAGGCATATTGCGTGCTTAGTGTACAGCCACGGTGGGGCACGCTGAAGATATTGCGTCAATGTATGCGGTATACCGGCCGCGCCTTGTAGTGGAACTTTTAGGAACTCGTATTCGAATTATATCCGAAATGTTGTACTATCTAACATGGATTAAGTTAAGAACAATAATTTAATTAACACCGTATATATCTAAGTCTAAAGTCTTTGACCAATGTGTGTTGCCAGTGATGACTTACGGATCTGAGACGTGGTCGCTAACGATGGGCCTCATAAGAAAGCTCAAAGTCACCCAAAGAGCGATGGAGAGGGCTATGCTTGGAGTTTCCTTGCGTGATCGAATCAGGAATGATGAGATCCGCAGGCGAACCAGAGTCACCGACATAGCCCGAAGAATCGCTAAACTTAAGTGGCAATGGGCTGGGCACATTGCACGTAGAACCGACGGCCGTTAGGGCAGAAAGGTTCTTGAATGGCGACCGCGCGCCGGAAGACGTAGTGTGGGCAGGCCCCCCACGAGGTGGACCGACGATCTGGTGAGGGTCGCGGGAAGCCGCTGGATGCGGGCCAAGCAGGACCGATCATTGTGGAGATCCTTGGGGGAGGCCTTTGTCCAGCAGTGGACGTCTTTCGGCTGAGATGATGATGATGTATATATCTATCAATACGTGATATTCAATCCACACAGTGTAGCTCATTTCTATCGTTTTTTTACACTTAATATAATAAAAAAGATTGAATTGAGCTGCATCCATCACTTATGGCAACATTTAATTTTAATTTAATGAAGTGTGTTTTTTATGATAAACCGGCGGCGAGGTGATTTTTATCGAACCCAATTTTTGTTGTTGTGTAATTGTATTATTTTTGTTACATAAAACATACTAGATACTATTGAAAACCATATTTCCAGGTATAGCATTCTGGCGAGGACACGACACAGGGCAGGCATAAGCACAGTTCCGGTGTCAAGTTTCGGTAAAGTCCTGTACCATTGCCTGTACCACTAATCGCTGTGTGGCGTACTGTTGTTTCCTAAACTGGTTCGGGGACCGAACGTGTCGAAACCGCTGTGATACTAAGAAAAGTGCTTATGTTTGTCTATTTGTGTTTTGTCTTAGTCAGATGTTTTCTATACATGTTCTCGGTAAACGTTTTGTTATCAAACTGATCCCAAAAACTATACTTATTTTTTTAAATCTAAATTTCATTTGCACATAACAGTTTATTGCAAGTCTATAGAAACACTTCTCTACAAGAGGAATTGGCATAATTCCCATGCTTGACAGGCGTGTTGGGGATCGCATTTGTTGTTGGTTATACAGGTGAAGGCTGCTGCCCATTCTCCTTTAGTTAGGGAAAACCCGTCGTTTAGAGAAGGATCGAACTGGCGAGAGTCGTCGGAACCATACGGCAGTATTTAGATTTTTTATTATTTTCCAGCTATCCTCGCCTTCCCCTTATAATAAGTCCAGACGAGTGTAATTTTTTAATGTCGCGCAATTCGGTTTCATACAAACAATTCTTTCACACGGCGACTCAAAATGAGTTTTGAATTTGTATGAAACACTAAATAACGCAATCGGAAAAATGCGGCTCATTACTAAAAAAATCACTCGGCTGATCTTACCCTAGGCGGGCTAGGGCTGGAGAGGCCGTTAGATAGAGACGAAGATAAACCTACGGCGACTGCAATCTATCTAACTAAAGGCTATTAGAATAAAACAAATGCCATTTGTATGTGTATGTTGTTAGGTGTCCCGCAAGTGCGGCGGTCTGTGCGAGCCGCGCTCTGTGCTGGCGCTGTGCAAGAAGTTCCAGCCGGACTACGAGAAGCCTGCGTCCCTCCCCCCGCCCCCCGCCGACTGCTGCGCGCGCCCCGCCCCGCGCCGCCTGCAGCCCCCGCCGCCGCCCGACCGCATCCTGCTCTGCTAGCACACAATTGTACGTACACACTATTTTTTACCACAGTAGACGCAGAACAGTAAGTTATCTCCATACCAACTGGCCGCATCGGTTTGAATGTGAGCGCGCCGTGTAGGCACACGCCGTCATGCACACGCTTGCATTTAGCCCATACTGCCGCCCCCTTATTTCATGCTAGTGTGTGCGTGACAGCGCGTGCCTGCGCGGCGCGGACGCACACATTCAAACTGACAGCGGCAAGTTCGTATGAAGATAACTTACTGGTTTTACTGTGTTTTTACCCTCCGGCCACATTGGCAACTGATATTCGCAACCAGTTGCCAAAGAAGAAAAGATGTTCTAGTTTGCCAGGTATTTCACTGGCGACGAAGACGAAAGACGAAAGGGACGCAGTTATGCGCAAGAGTGAGCGCGGTGTATTTGTATCTCATTCTAACGCATAACTGCGTCCCTTTCGTCTTTTGTCGCTGTCGCCAGTGAAATAGGTGCCTTACTCAACTAGTTGCTAAAAACGATAGTCTTTAACCCCCGACGAAAAAGAGGGGTGTTATAAGTTTGACTTTTGTGTCTGTCTGTGGCATCGTAGCTCCTAAGTGCGCCGATTTCGATTAGTTTTTTTTTGTTTGCAAACTGACACAATCGAGTGTTCTTAGCTATGTTTCAAGAAAATATCTTAAACAATTTAAAGACTATCAGCTCTTTTCTGATTGTTAAAAAGATTGAGTAACGGTTTTGTCAGGGATTTTTAAATTTTTAAATTTTATTATTTATTTACGGCACTCACTCTGTAGTCTTTATGCCAGTGTCAAGTAAAGAGTCGATGTATGTAGTAGTACGTCGCGTGTTGCACAGATGGCGCTGTTTACAAGCAAGTTTTCTTACCATCAACCGGCCGATTACATTTTGCTGTAACATAAAGACACATCCGCTACGCTGTTTACAAACGCAGTCTTCTTCTTCGAGTCAATGGTCAAGAGATCATATTTGTTTTGCCCAGTACTCCGCAACAGAAACGGCGCAATCTGTTGCCCCAGACAGATCCTTCTTGGTGCAGGTGACCGGACACAAAGGGCATATGAGAGAAGGTGCGCCGTGGTCTGCCTGGGGGCTCCACAGTCGCAGCTTGTGCGGGATTGGTCAATGAAGACCCATTTAGCCATGTTAACAAACGCAGTGGCGTGGCCGAATAAATTTAGGCAAAAATCAACAAGTGTCTGTCGAACTTTAGTAAATAAGTATGAAGTAGTCCGTTACGCGTTCAGTAGATGGCGTTGTTGACACTTGTTAACTAGTTTCGGAGCCACAATCCGAGGTTAAATATTATTTTATAAAAGTAATTTCCCACGATCGCTATACTTTCTATATTATGTTAAGTTCAAAGTTAATTGCTAATGTTTTGTATTAATTAATTAATTGATAATGTTTTGTTTCAGATAGCCTTCAGAAAGCGCTGTACGATGGAGCACGCGTGATGTAAATACGTAGTCTAAGTTAGTTGTACTAGGTTACACGAGTTGTATTATATTTTATTGTGTAGGGTCCCGATTACGCGAACTCTCGACAAAACTACTTAATTATAATAATTAATTAATCAATGATACGGTGTGAACCGAGCAGAGTTCGTCGAGTAATCGCGCTCCTACAGAGAAGGTACAAAATGCATAATTATACAAGGAATCGTGAGGGCTTGTAAATGTGTTCGTTCGTTAAGTTTACCTTATAAGGTTGAATAAGTACACTTTTTAAAGAAATTTCAATGCTTACCACGCCATTTTGCAGCTACGACACCTAATGTACATATAAAACAATCCAGACTGACAGAAAAATTAAGTTTGCACCTTATTGTTACAGTGGAGTCCGTATTGTGTGAGATATATGTCGTCTAGATTCAAAAGATATTGAGGATCGTTAGAATTTCTTAAAAACTGTACTAAAGTTGCGCCGCGGTTGTACATAATATGTATCAGTGCTTATAGGCACACTAGGGCAAAATACTAACGCGTATTTAAATTTTCATGTATTAACAAACGAAATGAAATAAGATTTCCTCATTTTAAAATATACTATATGCTCCATCTTATGACTAGTTTTACTAGAATACGGACGTATATTTTTTCATCAGTGTAATTTGAATTTATTATTGTTAATAGATATATGAAGGATTTACATGAAGATTTAAATACGCGTGGTATGTTTCGGCGCGATGGACGGAGGTACAGGCGACCCCGCCCTAAATATACTTATTTAGATAATAAATTGTTATCAGCTTCGATACCGGCAGATACGACTTGAAGCCTACCAGCTAAACTATAGATTATCTATATAAAAATAAAATTATATAATGAACAAATCTAAGTTCTAACATAATTTTACCACAAATTAGATAAAAAACGTTATTGGTGGCAACACTATTCAGCTTCTAGCTAATCAATAATCAGTTCTACTTCCCTAGGTTAACCCCTGCACATGTTTAGAAAATAGGAATTCAGTACACACCGAGTGAGCTGCTCGGGCGAAACGGGCCGCTCGTAGCGTACGCCATACAGCTCGCTTGGTCTGTGCGTGATAAATCTGCAATCCGTCCGGTTTTTTCCGAATTTGTGCGTAATACAGGGTAATACGAGCAATCACTTCAAATTTGCGTGGTGTGGCCATTTGTAAGAATTGTATTTTTATATTTTTTTTAAGTCTTAGTTTTTTAGTTTCTTATCTTCGTGGCATCATAACTAGATTTTATTAAACAATATAAATTTATATTATTATGATTACATACTGTACTTCTTAAGTCATTATGTTCCATTTCTAAAATATATCTTGTCTAGCTCGTCCTGTTAATTTTAATAAGGTAAAGGTTCATATTAATACCATAATTAATTTGAACTTGTACCCTCAAACATAAAGTTGAAAATCAATGTTTTTTTTTATGATCTGCCAGTCAAGGGTTAAAGTCGTGTCTGCCGGAATCGCGGCCAAATGTGTCGATCACTTCGCGTGACATTATATCGTAGCGTCTAAGTGTTTAGATGATTAACAGAGTAATGTTTGTTACGTAGCGGTGCGCACACGCCGCGCCGGCGCCGGCGCATCCCAGCAGGGACCAAAATTCGTTTTAAAATTGGACCTTATTGCATACACCTTCCAATATTTTCGTATACCTCTAGGTATCTTTTTGTACAAAAATTTAATGTGGTACATGTTCGGAAATCTTTTTCGTTTGTTAATTGTGTATTCATTCTCTTTGATGCATAATTTTTATATAGAAAAAGAAACGTAGCTTGTAATCTTTATTTCAGTGGTTTTTGTGCTACAAAGGTCTTGAGGTGCGAATATATTTGACGTGTAAATTGGCCAATGCTTACGTCGCAAAAGCTATTCCTTATCGACGTATGAATAGTTGTTGTAAAATATATAATGAAATTTTATCACTTCGAGTGTTTGTTCAAAAGTTGTTAGGTAGATTGTTCAAATGAGATGAGCTCAAATTGTGCGACTTAATTTTTTTCTATTTGTATGAATTGAGAGTGCCTTCGCGCTGCGTATCTTAGATAATGCCGATCACTTGCGAAGTGGTTTCCATTTTTTATCGTGTAATTACTTTGTCATTTCCAAGGATATCATTTCTAATCTAACACGAAGATTATTACCTTGTGAGAGCTGTTGTGATTCATAACTCATTTGTAAAAATAAATTATTGTGATATAATTATGTTGTTTGTAATATTTGTCCCATCCTTTTGTCCTACCAAAGTTAATAAATATTTTTTCTTGAGATAATAAATAAGTACTACTTTAGGAGGAATTGAAAATTAGATTTGACGTAAAATCCACTACAGAATCTGCTTGCTGTTTTGGTTGGGGGAATTGCAGTTGTTGTTGATCAAACAATCAATATTTTGGATATAATAAATAACCTTGTCCCTGTACGTTACTATGGATTTTATGACGGCAAATTGGCTACGGTCGAACATACATAATCATCGTTTTTTTGTTAAAAATAAGTTACTGAAGAGAAGGCTGAATGAACTATGGACTTGATGAGAAGAACAGTGAGTCTCTAGTTTATATTTCAAAAACAACAATGGTGGTGAAACCGTGGTGTAGAGACCACACATTTGAGAAGTATTTATTCAACGGTAAAAATATGCCATGGAGTTTAATTACATCAATTCAATACTACGTATCAATTTTAGGAAATGGGATGATCTAAATCAAGCTATAATGTGTGTGGTTGTATACAACATATTATTAATGTCGTTGGCAACATTTTGTAGAAAAAAGGTGTGCCGAATATTTGGACCTTGGCTCGAGAAGCTGTCACACGCGACATATTGACAGAACTACAATGGCTCTAATGTCACTATGTCGCGTTTGACAGCTTATCGAGCATTTCGCTGCTTACATAGTAGGCCTGATGATAAAAGCCACACATGAAAAGAAATTGCTTTGCTTGTGCCCCTTGGGGGAGGCACTATCTATACACCCAACGAAGGTAGTAAAATATTCACGATAGAAAAATATTTAAGTACCTAAGTTTGTTTGTTGATCCTAGTTGGGTTCAGATTGCAGTAGCTGTTAATCAAACAAACATTTGTTTGGTTAGAAATATAAAACAATAATGTTTTTTGCTTTTGGTGATAAATGAGCACAAAAAAACTCGGGCTCTTTAGGAAACGCGGAGAAAATCCTCCTGAGCGCTTTTCTGTCATACATAGTTACCTATCAGTCATAAGACTTTGTAGCTTGTAGCACTGCTTCAATAAAATAATATATATAATATCTCAGGCATTCTCAGGATAATAATAATAGTAAAGCCCGACCAAAGGAATAAGAAACCTCGCCATATTGCGGAATTTCAATGGAACTAATTTTATAAGGGAAATTGTTGCCAAAGTTGTAAAAATATACACGTGGCGCCCCCAGAGCAGGTATCTTATTTCTTTGGTCAGACTTTACAATTACAAGAGTGAAGCGCGCAGATTTTCCAAACTCGCGAGCACTCGCGAGGTAAAAGAAGTGACTGAAGTATAGGTTGTATGAACTTCGATTCCTTTGCCCACCTAAAGGAATGTAAAAAATTCTACATCAGTCAGTCATTTTCTAGGCGTTATTTTTTCTAAGGGTTAATTTATTTCTGTTGTTGTGAATTTGTGTGGCGTTGGCTTGGCGGAAAAAGACGTTAAACTAAGTACCTACCCTCTTTTTAATTCAAATTCAAAATATAAAAGTCGGTCGGTCTACAAACAAACAATATAATATAACCACGTTGAAAGCTAATAAACGCGTTTTATATTTCCTATTCATAATTCTTTACACATTTATTGACGTTCGCCATGGCAAATGAAAAGAACAATGAAACTCCAGTGGTATTTCTCAACACAACAATGGTGACGAAACCGTGGGGTAAAGACGACATATTTGAGAAGTATTTATTCAACGGTGAATATGCCATGGAGTTTAATTACATCAATCCCATACTGCGAAACAATTTTAAGAGATATCATGATCTAGATCAAGCTGTTAACTGTAAGTCTGTGTATGTCGTTGGCAACATTTTATACAAGAAAGGTGTACAGAATATTTGGTCCTTGGTTGACCTGATGATAGAAGCCACATATGAAAAGAAAGGACAATGCCCATTCCTGGTCCAAAGTCAAGTTCAGCGGCCACTTCTGAAACTAATTTATATGAATAGCTTTTTATATTATATATATTTTTTGTTATTAGCAAGAAGGCGGCACGTGATTTTATTCCGAGTTATCTATAACAACAGGCGAATACGGTGGCGCATAGTTATAAATAAATAAAAAAAGGGTTATATTGATAGAAGTAGGTATTAGTACATCCCTATTAGCATCATGCAGTACACTCAACTGTCCATAGCATGTAACATCAGTCGTACACCAAAACACGCTATATTTCGTACAGACAGGATAAGGCAGCATAATTAAGATCAACGCTTGACGTATCGTCCTTCGTGAAATAAGTACCTACCTATTCTATCTATTTTAGCCCACATCAGCCCATGTCCTCTAGCTTTCCGAAAGCGGCCCATCCTAATTGGATCCGTCTAGCTGTCTCCTTTGTATACGTCGTGTACAGCTGCACGCAGTGCTGCGGTCTCTTCAAAGGTGCCAAATCGACTACCGATATATTGAGGTACTCAAGTGTTTGTATGAGAACGCCACCATGTCTGTCCGGCTCCAGGATCAGAACTCCAGACCAATCCAACTGCAGCGGGGTGTGAGACAGGGAGACGTTATTTCTCCGAAACTGTTCACCGCTGCATTGGAGGATGTCTTTAAGCTTCTGATCTGGGAAGGACATGGCATCAATATCAATGGCGAGTACATCTCTCACCTTCGGTTTGCCGATGATATCGTAGTCATGGCTGAGACCTTGGAGGACCTCGGCACAATGCTCGATGACCTTAACAGAGTCTCCCAACAAGTGGGTCTTAAGATGAATATGGAGAAGACAAAACTCATGTCGAACGCCCATGTAGTACCCACTCCAATAAAAGTTGGGGACTCATCTCTCGAAGTTGTAGATCATTAAGTTTACCTGGGACAAACAGTCCAATTAGGTAGATCTAACTTCGAGAAGGAGGTCAATCGTCGAATCCAACTCGGCTGGGCAGCGTTCGGGAAGCTGCGCAATATCTTTTCGTCCCAAATACCGCAGTGTCTCAAGTCAAAAGTCTTTGACCAATGTGTGTTGCCAGTGATGACTTATGGATCCGAGACGTGGTCGCTTACAATGGGCCTCATAAGAAGGCTTAAAGTCACCCAAAGAGCGATGGAGAGGGCTATGCTTGGAGTTTCCTTGCGTGATCGAATCACAAATGATGAGATCCGTAGGCGAACCAGAGTCACCGACATAGCCCGAAGAGTCGCTATACTTAAGGGGCAGTGGGCTGGGCACATTGCGCGTAGAACCGACGGCCGTTGGGGCAAAAAGGTTCTCGAATGGCGACCGCGCGCCGGAAGACGTAGTGTGGGAAGCCCCCCCACGAGGTGGACCGACGATCTGGTGAGGGTCGCGGGAAGCCGCTGGATGCGGGCAGCGCAGGACCGATCATTGTGGAGATCCTTGCGGGAGGCCTTTGTCCAGCAGTGGACGTCTTTCGGCTGAGATGATAATGATATATACATATATATGTAACTAAATAATAATGTTAAGTAAATAAATAATACGTATACCATAAAACACTATATTAGTTACTAAAATACTACACGGAATAGGCATATCTTTCAATAGTGTAGATTTACATATTAGTTAATAACTCAAAAACTAACTTCATTAATGACACCTAGTTTTCTTACATAGGTTTATTATATAGTTTTCTTGAATAGGAATACATTTTTGGAAGTGGCCGCGGAAGTTTTTCTTTGGACCAAGCTACATAGTTTTTTGGGCATTGTCCTTTTCGGTGCCCGTCGATACCAGTGTAAACAGTACAACACAAATATTGGGAGGCACTATATGCCCAACGAAGATAATCTTATTCAAGTACGATGGAAAAATATTTACGATATACGGTAGATATATTTATGGATATGATCTACCATATATCCGTTTCGAAAATCCTGAAAAACCTAAAGGGTCAGGTGATGAAGATGATGATTCCTTTGAAGATGAAGAAGAAGACGAAGACAAACCTTATGAATTCTTTTTCAAGATCTCAAAGGAGGAGGTGGTGTTACCTTCAGTTGATGAGAAGCAGCTTGATGATGAGGCGAGAGGATATGCCTATGATTACAATTACACATTCACGATCCTGGATGCTGAATCCCAAGAGCTGATCGCGTGTTGTCTTTACCGTTGATTTCTTAATTGCTTATTTTTTATTTCCTTTTTTTTGTGAGGCCAAGATGGTGAAAACCCTTGTTTTACGCTTAATTAGTTTTAAGAACTAGTACATTCCTGCCGCATTGCAGCATTATATGTGTGTGATTTTCGTTTTGAATAATAATATAATGCTTTTAATTAAAATTGATATTTCTTTTACAATTTGGAAATGCTAGGTAGGTACATATAAGAGCACGCTACGTTGAACACTTTACTTACCTACATCATTCTTATGCCCATTGATAAATATAATTACGAGTCGGGTTTTTTGTCTACAACTCAAAAGTAAATTCGCAAAACCTGAACTTTTGTTTACTATATAATGTGCACACATATCAACATATCAACAAGGAAAGGGATCGTCACCGCATCAACTCGAGCAGTTCAGTATCATTTGTATGAAAGTCTCTCCTGCAACGCACACTGATCGTATATTTGCTTTTAGTTACGAAGCTTTTAAAGTAGAACCATAGAAAATCATTTTCTAACGCCGAATATTAAACCACCCTCATTTTTTTAGTAAAGATTTTTTTCTTAACAATTTGCTGCAGTAAGTTTGTGGGTTTCTTTTAAAAAATCATAACTAGTTTCTCTTCAGTCAGCTAGGCTGCTAAAGTGCAATTTTTCGTTGTAAATTACCATGTATAAAACTAAAACGGCCATGGACGATGGAACTAGATTCAAAACTCCAATACCCAAAGAAGTTCACAACACACTGGTGACGAAACCATGGGATGAAAAGAAAATTGAGGAATTTGTCTTCAACGGTGAATATGCCATGAAGCTCAACTATGTGAATCCCGTGCTACGCAGTGATTTCAATCGGTTTCTTGATCTGGAAGAAGCTATCGAAGGCAAAGCTGTGTATATTGCTGGAAATATATTATACAGGAAAGATATACCCAACGTCTGGCCCTTGATTGACTTAATGATTAAAGCTACACACGAAAAAAAATTATCGGTAGCCGTCGATACTAGAGTGAACGAATACAAAGGAGGTCAAGTTATTCCAACTAAGATAACGGTTTTTAAGTACAATGGGAAATTATTTAACGCCTATGGTAGATATATTTATGGATATATTTCGCCCTATGTCCGTTTTGCAAATCTTTATAAATCGGAGGTTTCTATGAACAAACCTGAAGAAGATTCTTTCGAAGAAATACAGCAAGATGAGTGGTGCCGCCTACCTCCTAAAATCACAAATGAAGAAGTAATATTACCGTGTGTCAATGAAGACCATCTCGATGAGGAGACGAGGAGACATGTCCACGACCATACTTACTCGTTTACGATCGTGGATGCCGGATCTCAAGACCTGATAGCGTTTTGTGTTTACCGTTGAATGTCTCTAACATGATCCATGTTTACAACCAGATTATGATTGTCGTCGTGTTTGAACAAACTGGATTTAAGATTTGAATTTGTTTTATGTGCTTTCCTAATTTTATTATTTATATGTATTTTAATTTTTGAAATGAAAATATTTTGAGTTCTTGTTTATTACGTTTTTGTGTGATGGATGTGATACAATTTAAAATAAAAATTAAATTTTATTAAATCAACTGTTTTATTTCTCAACTACTTTGTGAAGATCTTTCTAAACTTAGGACAAAGTCGCCTGCGAACATCCCGCAATACTGACGAAACACATACATTCACAAGAAAAAAAAAAAAGAAAGCGAAGTAGGCTCACTACGTAATTCGCGGGAAGCTCTCGAGGTGTCAAGCGCGACATAATGACAGAACTACTATGGCTCGAATGTCCCTATGTCCCTATGTCTACTATGTCGCGGATGGATATTTCGAGAAATGAGACTAATTCTTCTAGAACGCTTGTTTCAAACGAGATCATTCATTTTGACTGTATTAAAAGCGCTGACCTAATATTATAAAGAGGAAAGGTTTGACTGTTTGTTTTTTTGCATCGAATAGGCTCTGAAACTACAGAACCGATTTCTAAAATTCTTTCACTGTTTGAGAAGCTACGTGATCCTTACTATAACGTGCTATAACTTTAATCATTTAACCCAAGGTGTAAAAAAAGTACCTAAAATATTCCTAATAATTGAATAGATTCCAAAACTACTGAACCGATTTTGGGGAAACTTTGCACAAAGCTAGAATAGACCTTGGAAAGGAACATAGGCCACGATTTACCGCCGGAAAGTTTCTCATTCCCGAGGGACAAATTGTTAAAGCAGGCGGAGTTAGCACAAAGATAGAATAGGCCTCGTGGAAGAACATAGGCTAACTTTTACTACGGGAAAATACCTCATTCCTACGGGAAAAACTATTAACGCGGGCGGGGCCGCGGCGGGATGCTAGTAGTTAATAAGCATGACAGATGGTGCTTAAAGAAAAACTGCATGTCAGAGCGTAAAGGATCTTCTTTGATTTGATGTACTGTTAGGCGAACATGAACAGTGAAAAGTCGGCACAGAGAAAAGTGCAGTATTTTGTGATGCAGTGGTGTCAGTTCTCAAACTAGATTCGACATACAAGTACTAGGCAAACATGAACAAAAACAGGTTTAAGTTACCGACTTATTTGTTAATTAGATAGCCACCTAGCGAGAAATTTCTGAACTGTTTGCTTTTGTTACGTCTTTATCAGATACCTCTTTCAAACTAACTTCATTTAATTCAAATCGAGAACTTGAAGCGAATTTCTAGTTCATTAAGACAGATTGACTTATTCTTTCTACGCATAAGTAATTACGATATGCAAAAACTTACAAAAATAAAAATCATAAATATTCCACAAGTTTCCTTTATTGCTATATAACAGTCTCATGGTGCGATTATTTCGAATTATCAGATTTCTTGGCACATTCATTTATCTGGAAGGTTATTAATTTCTCTTAAAAATATTGTTGTTTCACCTAGTCTCAATCTCATTATGATTATCGAGTACTGAAACGTATCATTAATATGATTAATATTACTTCTCGTCTATCCTCGCCAGTTTTATTTGAAATCCCTAAAGTTATGACTCGTAATTAAGGAACACTTCGAAACTTCGAAATCAATAACACTTGGGTAGTTTTCGGGTTTGTAGAGCGTTGTCTCTGTCACTCGCGTCCCCTGTGACGGGTGCGAGCAAGAGGGGTAACGTCATGCCAAATCAACGTCCGTTGTGTATTAGCAAGTGCAATCATCAGCATGCATAACCTTAAGAGACATTGGGCCCGATTCTACATATTGCGCTCTAACTTAATTTAAAAACCACATGTCCCTTTCACGTTCTTAAGAATGAAAAGGGACAGGTGATTGTCAACTTAAATTTCGAGACGTCAAACATCGATTTTACGCATAGTTCGCACTAGTTTAGCAGGCATGCGAAAACATCCCACTTAAAATTAAGTTAAATTTGACAGCTGCGCTTTTATTTTCAATGCCATTCTTTTAAAATTAGATTCATTCGTCTCCCATCCTTTTCGTTTCCCATATGAATGAAAAAGACCAAGAACTTAAAATTAGAGATTTTAGCGGCCAAGCCGGAATTGAGCCCAATTTAATATTTACTGAATTACAAAATTAACCTTAATTTTAAATGCAATCTGCTGGACAACAGAAAGAGACGCAGCTATATGACAAAGTACAGAAAAAACACCTAGTATTTTATAGATCATATCGTAATTTAGGAACTAGGCGACTTATAGTCTATACTTAGCATAAGCTTAGCATAAATTGGAGTACATATCAAGGCACCCACCTACTGCCTATATTCATTTAATAAATTGCGTATATACGGCAGTGTTATTTATATCATGATAAAAAGATTATCTATATCCATAAATTACATATTTTGATTAATTCATTATAGGCGGTATTGATACAACAATTTTAAGTAAAAGTGGATTATACTATACTTAATTCGACTTAACTTAGGGTACAGTAACCGGCAGTAACTAATACACTTTGGTTGTTTTCGTATTTGTAGAGCGTTGTCTCTGTCACTCGCGTCCCCTGTGACGGGTGCGAGCAAGAGGGGTAGCGTCATACCAAATCAACGTCCGTTCCGTTGTGTATTATTCACATTTGGGTTATGTAAAATAAAACATTCTGGGGTAAAATCATCACATAATTTGAAGATAGTGGCCTGTAGTAAAAAAAAACTGAAATAATTTACGTCTACAAACCGCGTTAAAAAAATTAACATGAGTTTGAATTACGAGGAGTATTCCTCGTTAGTGAAATAATTCATCTTTCATCAAATAATAATCAGACATTTTGGTTTGTCGTTAATTAGCTTCTGTATAAATAGAATCATAGATTTATGATTATGTTGGTTAAAAATTGCCGATTATTATTTTAATTGAATAATTAAATTCTAACTAGTACACTCATTCACAGTCAAGGCATCACAACTCTATACTTATAAAATACTTTTCAGAGATCGATAATAATCGATATTTTTGGTAGATATCTGCCGGAGTAATTTAAATTTAAAGCCTGACCAAAGAAATAAGAAACCTGCTCTGGGGGCGCCACGTGTATATTTTTATGAAAATGGCAACAATTTCCCTTATAAAATTAGTTCCGTTGAAATTCCGCAATATGGCGAGGTTTCTTACTTCTTTGGTCGGCCTTTATTTATTCCTTTATGTCGATTTTCCGGACGAGATCAATCGGGTACTTGACTGGTACTCAAAATAAATAATTTTACATTATGTAGGAAAATAATGTCTAAAATCACTCATATACAAATAAACTAGTCTGGGGCCTTTTAAATATTACAGATTGGTGATGGCAAATAAAAACAGTACAAGAATGGTATGTAAAGCTTAACCAAAGAAATAAAATACCTGCTCTGGGGGCGCCACGTGTATATTTTTACGACTATGGCAACAATTTCCTTTATAAAATTAGTTCCATTGGAATTCCGCAATATGGCGAGGTTTTCTATTTCTCTGGTCGGGCTTAATAAAATTGATCACGCTCAGTTCCCAATTCGCAGCAAATAGCCCTGTCACACTGAGCGACTATTCGCAGCGACTAATCGCTGTGTGTGACCGAGGCTTTAGTGTCATGTAAAATCATTCTCTTTAACTTTCCATACAAAAATGGTATTGACATTTCATAAAAAAAACCTCATCCGACTATTCAGTAAAGTACCTAATTAAAGCCTGACTAAAGAAATAAGAAACCTGCTCTGGGGGCGCCACGTGTATATTTTTACGACTATGGCAACAATTTCCCTTATAAAATTAGTTCCATTGAAATTCCGCAATATGGCGAGGTTTCTTATTTCTTTGGTCGGGCTATTAAAGGTAACCATAACACCGCTATTCGAATGCTGCGTATTTTCTAAGACCAGAAAAATTAAATACCTGCTCGGGGGCGCCACGTGTACATCTTTATATTTCTGGCAACAATTTTCACTACAAATATAGTTCCATTGAAATTCCGCAATATGGAGAGGTATTTTATTTTCCTGGTTGTGCTTTATATGTGTATGTACTTATGTATGTGTGTGTGTGTGTGTGTGTGTGTGTGTGTATGTGTGTGTCTAGTGTCCGTTGATTGTGGTTTCCTGCGGCGTGTGTTTGTTGTCAGGAATGTCTGTTTGGTGCAGAGCAGTCAGCTGATCGCGGTATTCAGTGTACAGCCGCTGCCAGCGCAACGACCGCACGAGGATCTCTAACAGTCTCTCCAGAAGTTCGTGCTTCTTTATGTCCTGTAGCGAGATAAAAATGCAAATACCGACGTTACTAAAAATAATGATAGATTGCCCCACACAACCAAAGAGTATTATTGGACACTATAGAGACTGAATACATGCAAATCTTTGAGGTGAAACTCACAGAAGCGACGAGAGACGGATACGGTGTGGATATGGGACAGATACGTTATCCCTTCAAATCTTGTTCGTACAAAATATATCCGTGCCATATCGCTTCTGTGTGTTTCACGCTTAAAGAAACAAATTCTGTCAACTAGCTGAGGTGCGGTGCGGTTGTCTCGGGGTTGTGATTGCTCCGAAGGGGTTCTCTATTGTATTCCCTAAAATTTGTTATCCTACTTTTTATTTTCCTTAGCATTTTAGTCCTAAATATCGATTGTCCTAATGATCATAGTCCTATTTTTTTAACTCCTACTGTTCAATGCCCTATTTTTTTTCATCCTAATGATGGTAAGCCCTAATGTCCATAGTTATAATCCTTTATATTCCTAAAACGTATAGTCCTAAATAAATAAATAAAAACTAGCAAAAACAAGTTAGCAAATTATACATGACAACTTTTGGCGTTATTTTGGCCAGCCACAAAGATAAAACTGTATTGTAGGAAGAAATAAATGGTTTACTAAAATACAAAATTACAAAATAATAATTATGTGTCAGTCAGTCGTGTCAGTCTCGGTCGCAGGTCTCGCTGTTAAAATTTTGGTTGGTTGCTCATACATAATGTCGACTAATAACTATTATTAAGTGTTCAAAATAATTAAAAGACAATTACAATTAAAGTTAAATGTGAACGGTAATGTATACGAGAAAAATAGAACTCATACATAACGGTAATTGACTCCTGTATGTATTTTTAATTTGTTACCTTGTGTTTTTTTGGTGTCAATAAAGTATTTTGTATTGTATTGTATTGTATTGTGTAATTACTACTGGGCGTGTGAATTGAGATATAATAAGATTTTTATTACTATTCAATTCAACCTACCTAAGATTTTTTAGATACGAGTATATAAGAGAGGAGGATCAAAATTAGGAATTTAAAACTTTAGTGACATTAATATTAGGACAAGTATTACGGTAGGATAATCAATATTTAGGATGATCGAGCATTAGGACTATAAACATTAGGAAATACAACAGGCTCCCCTCCGAAGGGCATGCAGCTTCCTATCGGTGATTTTCTATTGGTCGGCACTGATGTAAAACAAAGATATCTCAGTACGAAATCACTGAGGTGTTGACAGGATCGGGTCGCCTTATATTACAAAAATACTACAAAAAATTTTTTTGTTTTCTCTACGCCCACAAACTAAACATTTTTTTATAGGTATTAAAACCTTAACACACTTATACGTTCGTAATAGTTCGTATTAGTAGCCCCAACGCGCATTTTATTAGTATTAACATGCTCTAAAATTAATTGTTCTCTTAAAACACTAATTGCTAGGCAATCAGAATTTTAGGATTACTGCTTGTTTTTTCACAATCGGTAATTTTACGCTATTGATGAATCGGAATTTGAATCATCTGCAAGTAGCCCATAAGAAAGTGGTGCGCGAGTAACAGGGCTTTTAGGCCCCTGGGGTTCTTCTACTCTTGAAATCAATATCGATCCCGATTTCAACCCAATGCAATACTAAAGTCAATTTTAGACATCTACTCTTGACAATCTGCCCGTTAAGTGTTAGCAAATGTTCGATTTCATTTAGTTCACTCAATATCCGCCCAATATGAAACAAAGGTGGCGCTAGTGTGGCTTTCGCGAGTACGAAACGCCCGATCTCAATGTCGACGGATCGGAATCGCCGTCAAGAGTAGCCCCCTCTGGTTCTAAGCCACATTCATAGTCGCAGGTCCTCATTCGTATTAGCAGGCTCTAAGCTTAGTTCATTCATGCTAGCAGGCCGTACCTATATCAATAGCGTTAAGTACGTACCAGCACAGTGGGCTGCCACTGTTTAGGCACGGATGTACAGTGGCTCGGGCCCAGCATATCGTCCAATATCGTCCGCAACTCTTCCTCTGTACCTGCAATTACAAAAAATATGGGCGTTAGTTTTGATTGAACACAGTTTAAATCATGTTTTATCAATATTAAAAACAGTTGAAGACAATTTTTTAATCAATTCAAATACATATTTAACCCAAAAAAGCTTCAAATACTCGCAAAACAAGTTAAGCAAGGCTTCTTTGGAATTCAATGAAAACGTCTGGAGATACAAATACGGTAATTTACATGAAATTGCTGAGTGTGAGATAGCCTCGTTTGTTACCGTGTTTGCAGTAGTGCGTGAACAGCGCCGTGAGCCAGTGCTTGTAGTCTTTGGCGAGGCGGAGGTGTGTGTGTGTGTGTGTGTGAGACGTGAGTGCTGAGTGTGAGATAGCCTCGTTTGTTACCGTGTTTGCAGTAGTGCGTGAACAGCGCCGTGAGCCAGTGCTTGTAGTCTTTGGCGAGGCGGAGGTGTGTGTGTGTGTGTGTGTGAGACGTGAGTGCTGAGTGTGAGATAGCCTCGTTTGTTACCGTGTTTGCAGTAGTGCGTGAACAGCGCCGTGAGCCAGTGCTTGTAGTCTTTGGCGAGGCGGAGGTGTGTGTGTGTGTGTGTGTGAGACGTGAGTGCTGAGTGTGAGATAGCCTCGTTTGTTACCGTGTTTGCAGTAGTGCGTGAACAGCGCCGTGAGCCAGTGCTTGTAGTCTTTGGCGAGGCGGAGGTGTGTGTGTGTGTGTGTGTGAGACGTGAGTGCTGAGTGTGAGATAGCCTCGTTTGTTACCGTGTTTGCAGTAGTGCGTGAACAGCGCCGTGAGCCAGTGCTTGTAGTCTTTGGCGAGGCGGAGGTGTGTGTGTGTGTGTGTGTGAGACGTGAGTGCTGAGTGTGAGATAGCCTCGTTTGTTACCGTGTTTGCAGTAGTGCGTGAACAGCGCCGTGAGCCAGTGCTTGTAGTCTTTGGCGAGGCGGAGGTGTGTGTGTGTGTGTGTGTGAGACGTGAGTGCTGAGTGTGAGATAGCCTCGTTTGTTACCGTGTTTGCAGTAGTGCGTGAACAGCGCCGTGAGCCAGTGCTTGTAGTCTTTGGCGAGGCGGAGGTGTGTGTGTGTGTGTGTGTGTGAGACGTGAGTGCTGAGTGTGAGATAGCCTCGTTTGTTACCGTGTTTGCAGTAGTGCGTGAACAGCGCCGTGAGCCAGTGCTTATAGTCTTTGGCGAGGCGGAGGTGTGTGTGTGTGTGTGTGTGTGAGACGTGAGTGCTGAGTGTGAGATAGCCTCGTTTGTTACCGTGTTTGCAGTAGTGCGTGAACAGCGCCGTGAGCCAGTGCTTGTAGTCTTTGGCGAGGCGGAGGTGTGTGTGTGTGTGTGTGTGAGACGTGAGTGCTGAGTGTGAGATAGCCTCGTTTGTTACCGTGTTTGCAGTAGTGCGTGAACAGCGCCGTGAGCCAGTGCTTGTAGTCTTTGGCGAGGCGGAGGTGTGTGTGTGTGTGTGTGTGTGTGTGTGTGTGTGAGACGTGAGTGCTGAGTGTGAGATAGCCTCGTTTGTTACCGTGTTTGCAGTAGTGCGTGAACAGCGCCGTGAGCCAGTGCTTGTAGTCTTTGGCGAGGCGGAGGTGTGTGTGTGTGTGTGTGTGAGACGTGAGTGCTGAGTGTGAGATAGCCTCGTTTGTTACCGTGTTTGCAGTAGTGCGTGAACAGCGCCGTGAGCCAGTGCTTGTAGTCTTTGGCGAGGCGGAGGTGTGTGTGTGTGTGTGTGTGAGACGTGAGTGCTGAGTGTGAGATAGCCTCGTTTGTTACCGTGTTTGCAGTAGTGCGTGAACAGCGCCGTGAGCAGTGAGCCAGTGCTTGTAGTCTTTGGCGAGGCGGAGGTGTGTGTGTGTGTGTGTGTGTGTGTGTGTGTGTGTGTGTGTGAGACGTGAGTGCTGAGTGTGAGATAGCCTCGTTTGTTACCGTGTTTGCAGTAGTGCGTGAACAGCGCCGTGAGCCAGTGCTTGTAGTCTTTGGCGAGGCGGAGGTGTGTGTGTGTGTATGTGTGTGTGTGTGTGTGTGTGTGTGTGTGTGAGACGTGAGTGCTGAGTGTGAGATAGCCTCGTTTGTTACCGTGTTTGCAGTAGTGCGTGAACAGCGCCGTGAGCCAGTGCTTGTAGTCTTTGGCGAGGCGGAGGTGTGTGTGTGTGTGTGTGAGACGTGAGTGCTGAGTGTGAGATAGCCTCGTTTGTTACCGTGTTTGCAGTAGTGCGTGAACAGCGCCGTGAGCCAGTGCTTGTAGTCTTTGGCGAGGCGGAGGTGTGTGTGTGTGTGAGACGTGAGTGCTGAGTGTGAGATAGCCTCGTTTGTTACCGTGTTTGCAGTAGTGCGTGAACAGCGCCGTGAGCCAGTGCTTGTAGTCTTTGGCGAGGCGGAGGTGTGTGTGTGTGTGAGACGTGAGTGCTGAGTGTGAGATAGCCTCGTTTGTTACCGTGTTTGCAGTAGTGCGTGAACAGCGCCGTGAGCCAGTGCTTGTAGTCTTTGGCGAGGCGGAGGTGTGTGTGTGTGTGTGTGTGAGACGTGAGTGCTGAGTGTGAGATAGCCTCGTTTGTTACCGTGTTTGCAGTAGTGCGTGAACAGCGCCGTGAGCCAGTGCTTGTAGTCTTTGGCGAGGCGGAGGTGTGTGTGTGTGTGTGTGAGACGTGAGTGCTGAGTGTGAGATAGCCTCGTTTGTTACCGTGTTTGCAGTAGTGCGTGAACAGCGCCGTGAGCCAGTGCTTGTAGTCTTTGGCGAGGCGGAGGTGTGTGTGTGTGTGTGTGTGTGAGACGTGAGTGCTGAGTGTGAGATAGCCTCGTTTGTTACCGTGTTTGCAGTAGTGCGTGAACAGCGCCGTGAGCCAGTGCTTGTAGTCTTTGGCGAGGCGGAGGTGTGTGTGTGTGTGTGTGTGAGACGTGAGTGCTGAGTGTGAGATAGCCTCGTTTGTTACCGTGTTTGCAGTAGTGCGTGAACAGCGCCGTGAGCCAGTGCTTGTAGTCTTTGGCGAGGCGGTGTGTGTGTGAGACGTGAGTGCTGAGTGTGAGATAGCCTCGTTTGTTACCGTGTTTGCAGTAGTGCGTGAACAGCGCCGTGAGCCAGTGCTTGTAGTCTTTGGCGAGGCGGAGGTGTGTGTGTGTGTGTGTGTGAGACGTGAGTGCTGAGTGTGAGATAGCCTCGTTTGTTACCGTGTTTGCAGTAGTGCGTGAACAGCGCCGTGAGCCAGTGCTTATAGTCTTTGGCGAGGCGGAGGTGTGTGTGTGTGTGTGTGTGTGAGACGTGAGTGCTGAGTGTGAGATAGCCTCGTTTGTTACCGTGTTTGCAGTAGTGCGTGAACAGCGCCGTGAGCCAGTGCTTGTAGTCTTTGGCGAGGCGGAGGTGTGTGTGTGTGTGTGTGTGAGACGTGAGTGCTGAGTGTGAGATAGCCTCGTTTGTTACCGTGTTTGCAGTAGTGCGTGAACAGCGCCGTGAGCCAGTGCTTGTAGTCTTTGGCGAGGCGGAGGTGTGTGTGTGTGTGTGTGTGTGTGTGTGTGTGTGTGTGTGTGTGTGAGACGTGAGTGCTGAGTGTGAGATAGCCTCGTTTGTTACCGTGTTTGCAGTAGTGCGTGAACAGCGCCGTGAGCCAGTGCTTGTAGTCTTTGGCGAGGCGGAGGTGTGTGTGTGTGTGTGTGAGACGTGAGTGCTGAGTGTGAGATAGCCTCGTTTGTTACCGTGTTTGCAGTAGTGCGTGAACAGCGCCGTGAGCCAGTGCTTGTAGTCTTTGGCGAGGCGGAGGTGTAGGCATGACGTCACTTGCGCCTCGAGCCACGCGCGCGCCGCCATCGCGCTGTACTGGCTGGAATTAAGGTTTTGATTCAATAATACAAATAAACTACACAGTAATTGATTGAAAACGAAACTGTCATGTTTCTACTTTTCATACATACATACATACATACAGTCACGCCTCTTTCCTGAAGGCAGGCAGAGATCATTTCCTTCCACTTGTTACGATCTAGGCATATTATTTCTTCCGCTTTTTTTCAACATTTTTATTATTTTATCTTGTTATATTTATTTATTTTTGGAGTGAGAAAGACGATCAATATGTTTTGTTGACAAAATTTGTTGATCAATTTTGTATGATTTCAAATATGTAAGTGTGTGACCTGTTGGTGTGTTTGTGTGCGTGCGGCGGCGGGGCGGGGTAGAGGGGCTGCGAGCGGGGCGCGCGGGGGGCGCACAGCCCCGCCGACACCTGGTACACCGGGTCCGACACGTCCGTCCAGATCACCCTGTGTGTGTGTGTGTACCTGTTGGTGTGTTTGTGTGCGTGCGGCGGCGGGGCGGGGTAGAGGGGCTGCGAGCGGGGCGCGCGGGGGGCGCACAGCCCCGCCGACACCTGGTACACCGGGTCCGACACGTCCGTCCAGATCACCCTGTGTGTGTGTGTGTACCTGTTGGTGTGTTTGTGTGCGTGCGGCGGCGGGGCGGGGTAGAGGGGCTGCGAGCGGGGCGCGCGGGGGGCGCACAGCCCCGCCGACACCTGGTACACCGGGTCCGACACGTCCGTCCAGATCACCCTGTGTGTGTGTGTGTACCTGTTGGTGTGTTTGTGTGCGTGCGGCGGCGGGGCGGGGTAGAGGGGCTGCGAGCGGGGCGCGCGGGGGGCGCACAGCCCCGCCGACACCTGGTACACCGGGTCCGACACGTCCGTCCAGATCACCCTGTGTGTGTGTGTGTACCTGTTGGTGTGTTTGTGTGCGTGCGGCGGCGGGGCGGGGTAGAGGGGCTGCGAGCGGGGCGCGCGGGGGGCGCACAGCCCCGCCGACACCTGGTACACCGGGTCCGACACGTCCGTCCAGATCACCCTGTGTGTGTGTGTGTACCTGTTGGTGTGTTTGTGTGCGTGCGGCGGCGGGGCGGGGTAGAGGGGCTGCGAGCGGGGCGCGCGGGGGGCGCACAGCCCCGCCGACACCTGGTACACCGGGTCCGACACGTCCGTCCAGATCACCCTGCGACGCAACACCACACATTAACAATCTTCGCTATTATAATATTTTTAAATCAAAGCGGCAAGCAAGACTTCCTCCTAGCGAAACACTCATATCGAATTTAAAATACCCCCACTCTAGCCACAGATTAATAAATAGCTCTAGCGTCTTTTGAGCGTCGTCGTCATACGTCGCGCATACAATCATAGAAGTTGTCCTAATAGAACGCGAATACGCGATCATCGCGCGATCGTGCGATCGTGAAATGTATGAAGAAATCGTTCTATCGCGCGATCGTCTATTAGGACACATATTCTACTTCAATATGTTTGATCGCGCGTTCGTACGAGTAAAATTCGCGCGAACTTGCGATGATCGCGTAGTCGCGTTCTATTAGGACAACGCCTTAGACAGCAAGGCGAGTGAAACAAAAGACGGACGCGGATGATTGTATTGTATGTACCATTCCATTCCAGCTGCATTATGTTATCTCTCGAGTGCAGGTGAGCCTTACTTGTAGTTGTGTGCGTATAGACACGCGCTCCTGTGTGCGTACTTATAAACTGAGCGCTACGCACACAAGCATAATGTGCACACACAGGTAAGTACAGTAACAACCTATAACACAGTGCAGTTTTCTCAAAAGCTGGAAATATCTGAAAAAAGTTCTCGATTTGAACTCAAAGTTCGTCAGAGCAAAAATGAAAAAAATAATGACAAGTTATACATAACCATTTTTGAGTGTCAAAGGTAAAGTTTGTCCATAATCAGCACTTGATCAGCACATTCTACCACAATAATTCCTTTCAATAACTATTATAACATGTTTAGGAATGTAACAAGAACAGCACATAAACTCACCAAGAACTAAGTTTCTTGCTATAGATGTAAGTCTTGTCGTTACTGAGCGAGATCAGCGGGTTGCCGTCGTGAAGTAGCGTGCAATTCGTCACAGTCACTGAAACAAAATACTATAAGTGACAAACTATTGTTTGGCTTTGTTTTGTTTATGTTTATGTAAGAATATATTGTAAAGCCCAACCAGAAAAATTAAAGACCTTGCCATATTGTGGAATTTCTATGGAAATAATTTTATAATGAATTTTTTGCCAGAAACTCAAAAATATGTATGTAGTGCCAGCCAATAGGCTATTTGACAATGCGAAAAATAAAGTGTTAATTACTGTAATCAGTATGTAATGTAAGTTTAAAAATGGATATTTACTATGGGAAGTTGAAAATAATAATTAATTTATGTAAAAATACGTAAATAAAAATGTATTTTTTTTGGCGTTTGTCACGTGACTCAAAACGCTCCTGTTTGGTCGGGTATTGGACATATGTCACTAGCCAGTAAACATCGTTTTCTACTTAAGCAACTTGTAGTAGTAGTACTGGCTAGTGACGTCACCGATGCCATTGCGACGCCATATTGTCAAAGTAGCGTTTTGGCGCGCTACTTAAATATTGAATTTTTATTTTATTTTTCAGGAAATATGTACCAGAATTAAAAAATACAACTATTACTGGGATCCACAAACTCTACTGAATAATAAAAAATATATTTTAAAAACCAGTCAAATAGCCTATTGCAGGGTTTTTATTTTTTTGTTTGGCTTTACCATCAGGGACTGAAGTACAAGGATAAAAAAATTAAGAGGCTGATAACCCACAACACAAAGAATCCTAGTAGTGTGAGAGTCAGTGTCAGTGCGCTACCTTATAATTTAGTTTTAATACTATTTTTATAAATATTTTATAGCCATTATTTCTCAAAGATGTTGCAATTTATTGTCTTCTTGATTTTGTCGTCTTGTGTTTTGTTAAACAAATGATATGTGTGTGTACACTGTACCTCTTTGCCGGAGCAGGCTGCGGAAGCACAGCGGTTGTATGACCGTGGTGGCTGTGTGTAGGTCCCACATGGCCAGCTCGGCTCCGCACGTCACGGCCGCCAGTGTGTCGCCTGATAACGCCAGCTTAGCACACGGAGACATCAGCACTGGAACACACATCACATACGTTCTTATTCATACTCGTAAATATAGGTTGAAGTTAAAAAATATTCCCTTTTTGATATTTCAATGTGTTAAAAAGGTCTATAACACAGGCTTTCTTAGTTTAAGAGTAATTACTGTAATACACTTTGTTTTTAGAAATAAAAGCAGAGTCGGAACAGAGTCGGTTTAATCACAATAAAAAATGTAATAACTCCCGACACAAAACCGTTACTTGATCCTTTCAACAACTAAAAAAGAGCTGATAATCTTTAAATGGCTGAAGATATTTTCTTAGATCATAGCTAAGAACACTCGATTGTGACCTGACCTTGCACACAAAAAAAAACTAGATCAAATCGGCGCATCCGTTTAGGAGCTACGACGCCACAGACAGTCAGACACACACATCAAACTTATAACACCCCTCTTTTTCGTTGGGGTTCATAAAATTAAATACACATTAACCCTTGTCTCAAATCTTGTACGAAAAAGTCATAAAATATTTTCAGATAGATGTTCACCGTGTGGCAACTTTTTGGTGGTATTACGGATATTTTATAAAAGATTTTATAGATGTAAATTAACCACAGACTACCGGTAGTTATCCAAATTGTGTGATCTAGTGATTTGATTAATTGCAAGGAAGCAACACTGACCAAAAATTTTGTTATCTACCGGTAGTCTACGATTAATTTACTTGTAGAGTTTGGCAAATAAAAGTAGACAATCGATGACATTGGAAAACATTGTACTGGCAACCAAGTTACATGAAAAAAAAAAGTATCAAATTAGGTAAATCCATAGAATCGGGGATGGCACGATGATTTTTTTTGAATTTGCCGCGTTTTTTCATTGTGTACTTTCATCCCTTCATGATGTTTTTCATAATCAACGCGCTAGGCCGTGGTCCGAGGCTCCCTTGAGCCGCCCCTAGACGCGTTGGTATATGACTTTTTTTTGGGGTATATTCTTTCGCTACCCCGCAAGTCAGGTGAAGCAGGAAAAAAAAGTGTATTTAATTTGGCAAACTGTATAGGACACTGTGTCTCACCAATGGGGGGCAGCGCCCTCTTGGCCCGCGTCCTGTGCAGGCTCCAGGCGTGCAGCGACCCGTCCGCACACGACACGCACGCCCAGCGCGCGTCGCACGCGATGCACGTCACGGCTGACTGTATAGGACACTGTGTCTCACCAATGGGGGGCAGCGCCCTCTTGGCCCGCGTCCTGTGCAGGCTCCAGGCGTGCAGCGACCCGTCCGCACACGACACGCACGCCCAGCGCGCGTCGCACGCGATGCACGTCACGGCTGACTGTATAGGACACTGTGTCTCACCAATGGGGGGCAGCGCCCTCTTGGCCCGCGTCCTGTGCAGGCTCCAGGCGTGCAGCGACCCGTCCGCACACGACACGCACGCCCAGCGCGCGTCGCACGCGATGCACGTCACGGCTGACTGTATAGGACACTGTGTCTCACCAATGGGGGGCAGCGCCCTCTTGGCCCGCGTCCTGTGCAGGCTCCAGGCGTGCAGCGACCCGTCCGCACACGACACGCACGCCCAGCGCGCGTCGCACGCGATGCACGTCACGGCTGACCCTGTACAACACGATACCACAGTTAAAACAGTTAGTTGTCTTCATACAAACGTGCCGCTGTCGGTTTGAATGTGTGCCTACACGGCGCGCGCTATCACGCGCACACTAGCATACAATAAGGGGGAATAAGGGGGGTGGTGGCAGTATGGGCTCAATGCAAGCGTGTGCGTGACGGCGTGTGCCTACGCGGCGCGTTCACATTCAAACAGATGCGGCCAGTTGCTATGGAGATAACTTACTGTTCTGAGTCTACTGTGACAATACTATAATGTAATAATTTGCTAAATTCGCCACTAAATGTAATTTTATTTAGTGTAAAATGTCCAAAAGTTAAAAATAAATGATTTCATTTCATTTAATCTTTTATTGAAAACAAAAGAAGTCTTATAATATCTTCGCTATAATGTATGCAAGTTTTTTTTTTTCGCAAAGCCACTTTTATTTTTCGAACAAACGATAATTTATCGCCCTAAAAACACCACAAGGTTATTTCTATCAAAAGACCATTCTGCTAAGTGATTGCAGATTTCGGTGCTTCATCCGCGATAATTATTGTTACGAACTTGCTAGAACGTTCGAGAGATCGCTACTCAAATTCAATATAAGTATATCTGTACAACTATAAAGGATGGGGAATCCAATTGCGACATCGGAGGATCGCGATGCAAACGAAGATAGACTTTATGACAACGTTGTAAGGCACAAAATCACCTAAGCAAGCCACTTGTTTACTCGAATTTGGTGACATCGCGCACCTATTGTTTAATGACAAATATTATCCGAGTACAAAGGAAATGTTCTAGTAATTGCCCGATCACTTGATTACAATAGGATTACTCCAGAAATTAAGGATCGCGTAAACAACCCATTGTTTTATGGGGGTATAAAACGCCCGAGACGACGGCCAACGCCAGTTCATTTCTGAGCTACCGAAGCGATCTCAACAAGCGATCTACAAGCGATCAGTGGAAGAAACCTGCGACTAAAGCGTGACCAACGGACTACGAGCGACCCTGCGATTTGGCTACAGTTGTAATTGGATCTGCGACCTGTTTAAATCAAGTTATTCGGCTTTTCTTACAAATCCCGAACCCCACGTCCGTAACAATATCTTCGCTATAATGTACGCAAGTATTATTTTTTTGGCAAAGCAACCTTTATTTTTTGAACAAACGG